>JAMKCH010064056.1:0-88624 GCA_023653785.1 Ophioderma brevispina
AATCTAAAATTACCCAAAAGCATCATAAGTATTTTCAACCCGTTCTCATGTAAAGCTAAAAAAACATGATTTTGTAGCCCTATTGATATCGGTCGACCAAAAGGGGGGGACTTCGCTTCATAAATTCCAAGCCAAATACCATTTAGCCTTAATTTCAAGACTATGACAAAAAATAATGATTAAAAAAAATGCCAAAGTGGACATACTGGCATATCACTATGGAAAAGAATTAATCTGTAACAGTAAAGGGAAAAAGGATAAGCAGCGATAACGCAAGGGCCTTAAAAAGTGGTAAGGTATTAACTTGTAAAATAAGGGCTTAGTATATAAGTGTGTTTACAATCCCTTTAACTAGTTTATGTAGGATAAAACCACCAATAGTTTTATTAACAAGATACCAATACATGATGTGTTGTGATTTTGTAGAAATTGTTGCTTATCCTTTGTTTCAAATTTAGAATTGACTGATATTTTATACAAAAACGACTGGTGAAAGAGACCAAAACAACTATCATAAAATTACTACAATATCACAAAAATTTTACCGAAGCAAAGAGGAACAGATTATAACAAGCAATAAGTCTATATCCATTTGGTATCAAAATTAGGAATTCACTGGTTATTTTATACAAAAACGACTGGTAAAAGAGGCTAACACTATTGTTGCGAATTGGTTTGTTGCCGAATTGAGCTGTCACCGAATTGGCGTGTTGCCCAATTGCTGGTTGCCGATGTGTTGCCGAATTGGTTGTTGCCGAATTGACCTGTCACCCCTTGTTTAATACTCGGAAAAGCCGACTTTGGCATATTCGGAATAGCAAACCCAGTGGGTCGTAACAGGAACTTTTGCAAATGGGGGGGGGGGGGCAGAAGGGTGCCGAGACATTTTTCTGAGGGGGTGAATTTGGGTCCTTCTCCATAGACACTGTACAAACGGTCAGGTCAATGGGGAGCAGGGGCTCGCGCCCCATTTCCCTATTTCGAGCCCCCCACAACATTCCCGACCTGCCTCCCCCCACCCCCAAACGGTGGTACGTCACTGTAGGCCCTAACCATAATACCAGCGGTACATATGGGCGCCATGCCATCCCCAACATTGCACATAAAGGAAAACACCGGGAAAGTTAATATTTATAAGATAGGTTAAGAATCGGGCTATATGTTCAGAACAAAAAAACCCAAAAAGCAAGCCAAGGCAAGACTGGGAAAAGACACTTAGCCAGTTTTAACTTAATTAAGCGAAATCGATTGGCGGCGCTAGTTAGTGTGGACCCGTGTCCTTTCCCGTTCCCCAAAAACCAGGGGGGGGGCGTGGGTCACCCAGACGTTATAGCCATCCCTTAGTTAACATTATAAAAATCAAAAAGGTTGATAGGTTGATAAGGTGAAGGAACCCCAACGGACTCAGGGGCGGGGATTCCTTAGTAAACAAAAAAATGACCAAGTTATTTAAATAGAGCCGAAGACATCCACCAAGATTAAGGTCAAGAATAAATTGAATTAATACGATGGAAAGACAAACGGACGAACCGACGGACCACACACATGCGCGCGAAAGACCGACGTAACACACCACACGCACACCAACACCCACCACCACACACACAACCCCTCACACACAAATAGATCCTCAAAGTCGCAAACATCTCAAGTCACTAGGCTGTGCTAAGTCCAACTAATACATACAAAATGACATGCTATACAACGCGTTAATTTTTATTACCTTACGCGTCAAATTTTTTATTCATTACGAAAATTTTTTATTACATTACGCGTCAAATTTTTTTATTACATTACGCGTCAATTTTATTACATTACGCATTATTTTCCATACGAAGTCAAAAATTTATTCCATTAAGCGTCCGGTGATAATTACACGAAATCTTACATAAACACGGGTAACAGACCCGTCACCAGCCTGGGAAACTGGCTGTTCACTTTATGTTTGAATACGGCGGTCCGGTAAGGACGTATATCCTGTTTCTAAAATTGAAAGCGTAAATTGAAACCAGCGTTTGAAAATTCTCAAGCCTGAAATAATACCGAAAGGCATTGTGGGAAAAGGATGCGGGCCGTAGCGATTGCGTGTTCACTTTTCCGTGTTTGCGAGCACCGAAGTACCCGACAAAAACGTTCAATTTTCTCTCTAGGTTCTATAGGTTCAGACCCAATTACGATACATATTGAAAACAAAACATAGTAACGGATCCTCTGATGCAAAAATCTCCATAGAACCCCTTCGTATTCCGGAGATATTTGAGATTATGTTTCATTTGCATGCATTCGCTATGACAGATTGATAACGTTAATCTCTCGCGCAGCACTAATTTAGATAATATCTTTTGCAGTCTGTGACACAGACTACACACTTTCCGGACCGCCGTAATGTTTGAAGTTGATTCTAGGGTAAAAATTTTCCGAGGAACACGATTCCGGACGCCGTTAATTGAAAAAAGGGCCCAAAGTGTCCATTCCGGGAATGCTTCCATGGGGGTCAAAATTCATAATAAAGTTATAATGGCCTTTCTCTTATTTAGTATCTACATATATGTGTTCGGGCAATGAGAAATATTGATTGGAAACAAACTTTTTGAAAATCCTAAGAATGGCTCTTTGCCAAAAAATAAAAATATTTTTTTCAGTTTTTTCCTTTTTAACATAAATCTATGTGATCAATTTTCTTATCTATTTGATTAATCACAGCTTCTATTTGCATTTTTGGGTGTGAAAAAAAGTCAATTACCTACCAATTTCAATATCAACAATGGCTGCCAGGTGATAAAAAAATCAAAAATGGCGGCAAAATGGCAACCCAAATCGACCATGATTGAGAAGGATCCTTTGCATACAGAAAACAGGGCCTCATACAGCACGATTCTGTGTGGTCCCTAGAAGCAAAAACATCGCGGAAAGATGAGATTCGTGGATTATGGTTAGATTTGGCCGTGGCGGCCATTTTTAAACTTCAAAATGGTCACCAAGCTGTTCATTTTTGCCCATATCTCCGATTCTGAGACGTTGACATTTCTGATTCGGAGGTCTTTGTCTATTATTTTTAGAGCATCAAGAAATTTATTAGAAACGTTGATAATATTGGTCATTTGTTTTTTTTGTATTTGGTCGTGGTGGCCATTTTGAAGTTCACAATGGCCGCCAAGCTGTTCATTTTTTGCTCGTATATCTTTCGAGCCTTTAGAGGTCTGATTCTGGTGTCTTTGTCTTGTTTCAAGATCAGGAAGCATTTGAAACACTGTTGACAAAATTCGATCCGTTGGATTCCGTATTTGGCGAGGCGGCCCTTTTAAAGTTCAAAATGGTTGCCAGGCGTCACATTTTGCCATATACCTATATGGGCCTTTGTTAGAGGCACAATTACACTGCCATGACAATATATTAAGGGTCAAGAATCAAATAAGAACTATTTATAACACATTGTATTACTAGCTTGTGTCATTCGGTGGTGGCTCACCCTCTGGAATTTTCAAAAATGGTACCGAATTACGTCATTTTATCATTTTTAAATTTTTTCATTTCTCTGAGAGAGAAGAAGATTGTGATGTCGATCCTCAAGTTTTCAGGGTAAATTAATACAATTAGAATATGCTGTTATATTGGCTCATAATTGTATGTGGTAGCCATCTTGGATTCCAAACTGGATGCCAAGAAAAGTGGTTTTGCAATAATTTCATAGCTCTGTAAAACACCTTGAAGTGGGGGACTTATACACGAAAAATGACTTTCAACAACAAGACATTGGGAAAACGGATGTTCCCATAGCTAGCTAACATGTGTCAAATTTTCAGGTTTTTTTTATTGACTCCCTAGGTTAAACGTTTATTATTTCATTAACACGAAGTTATAAGGTCTTGTTACACTCCCGATTGTGTGTGTGTGTGGGGGGGGGGGGGGGGGGATCGGGTAGGACCCTCTGGAAAACAATCGCCATTGTTTTTTTTACCAAAACTCCTGTTCATTGATGGGGTACATCAGCACGACCAAATTATCGGTGAAAAAGAACACGGTGTACCATTCCAATGGCAGTCCAAACGCCATTTACTGACGCGGCACAAATTCCCTCCCCGCCAGAAAAAGCAAAACCACTTTCCCGAAGACTTTTTCCAAAAAAATTGCTGCATCATAATAGAGAACATACATGCTGAAATAACATTTAAACGTGCCTCTAGTAACAGATAATGTGTAAACAAGTTTTTGAAATAGCGCCACCAAAATGCTATTTAGGGTCAATTAGCCTAAAAACTTAAAATGGCCGCATTGAATATTTTTTTTTCACCAAATATTTAATACGGATTTCATGCAATTTGCCATTAAAATTTTGGGCAAAAATAATTTAGCTTTACCACATGGCGTGCGAAAAATAAATGTTTGGTCCACCCCCCCCCCCTTATACACTTAAATGTTAATAAATTCAGTGTTTTTTTGTTTGCATTTTATGAAATTATCTTCTAAATTCCCACACCACGTGAGGCAGTGACATGCCTAACGTAATTTACCAATTTCAATTTACTGAGCCTACTATTGCCCTAAATTATGAAACAATTCATAGACATACATTAATTATAATATTTTTCATTCACCTTGAGGGCAGTAACAATAATTTAAATGCAAGTATTTATATAGCAGCTTTACACTCATCTTTACTTTATTCCGCTTTCCCAAGAGCTGTCACATTTTCACATATTTAAAATTCAGCTGCCAATTATTACAAGCGCTCTGTATACTACCCTACCACCCCCGAACAGCTGCCCCAATTAACACACCGGGTGAAGTGAGACAATCGAGATGAAGTGTCTTTCCCAGGGACACGAACACCTTGGCCTCGGCGGGGCTCGAACTCACAATCAAACGGTCTAATGATCAGGAGAGTCCTGCGCTTTTTCCACTGTAACCACACTCGCTTCTCAATCGTGTAATAAGTGTTTTAATAAGTTCAAATTAAGTAGCATGAAGTATTAAGCGTAATAAATTATGCAATTAATGTGTTAGTGTAATAATTATGCAATTATGTGATTCTTATTGGATTCCTTGACCCTATAACCTTACTGCATAGGGGTGGGCACTTCCGTTAGTGCATATGGTGGGGGGGGCTCCTAGGGACCCATTCATATATAACCCTTTCCCCAAAGGCTTTTTTGAAGATGATATGCACCACATGTTAGAAGGATTCATCAAAAGACATCAAACAATTAAGAAATAAAAAACTGGAAAAAAAATGTTCAGTAGGAAAACATTGATTTTAATTTTGCATCAAAATGTCGAAAAGACACTAATTTCGTTTCTTTCTTCTTCTTCTGCATTTTCTACGGGCACTGATTCACCTAGACTTTTGCTGATTGCTTTCATTGGTGAAGGATTGATATATTTTTAACATATTAAGACAAATAGAACGTCTCGTGCTCGTGGCATTTATATTTTAGGTTTACTTGTATAATTAACATAGGTTCCTACAGTAAACCGCTATACGATGTATATAACATATTAGGGACCCCCTGCCTACTAGACTTTCCAAGAATGTTTGATAATTATTACTTTATGTCATAGGTGTATGCATTATGAAATTCAGAATCCAGTAACTATGTAAAAGATTTTTAATTTGTAATGGGCACTTCCATTAGGGCCTAACGGGGGGGGGGCGGCGGTGGGGGGGGAAGGGCTTCCAAGGGACCCATGCTAATTAACGCAAAAACGACGCGATGGATTGAATTTTTTGGCCACCAATGCAAGCGCAACTAAGTAGACAAATACCAAAAAATATAAACCAAATCTATTGCAGCGTAAAAAACGCTCGGCCCGAAAAACAAAAAAAAATATGGTCCTGGGAAACCCCCCCCCCCCTTATGCAGTTAAGTGTTAAAATTGGGCATAGGCACTCGATTTGTACCTCTACGGCCCAGAGAAGAGGTATATGGGCAAAATTTGACCGCTTAGCAGCACATTTTGAACTTCAAAATGACCGCTCGACCAAATACGGAATCCAACGGATCCAATATTGTCAACAAGGCTTCTATTGGATTCCTGATCTTGGAAAAATAGACAAAGACACCAGAGCAGATCATCTAAAAGGCTCAGAAACGGCGATATGGGCAAAAAATGGACGCTTGGCGGCCATTTGAAGTTTAAAATGGCCACCACGGCCAAATACAAAAAACCAAAATGATCCAATATTAGAAAACGATGTTCTAATAAATTCTTTGATCCTAAAAACTTGGACAAAGAGCAGAATCAGACCTCTAAAATGCTCAGACACGGAGATATGGGCAAAAATGACAGCTTGTACGCCCATTTTGAAGTTTAAAATGTCCGTCACGGCCAACGAAACTAACCAAAGAATGCTAAATATTTTCAACGATGTTTCAGAAGATGGTTCCTTGCTTCTGAAAAACAAGGCCTAGGGGACACCAGAATCATGCCTGTATGAGGCCTGTTTGCGCGTGCAAAGGGATCCTTCTTCAATCATGGTCTATTTGGTTGCCATTTTGGACGCCCTTTTGAGTTTTTTGCACATGGCAGCCATTTTGATATGAAAAGTGCTAATGATTGATTTTTCACATCCCAAACCTATAAATAGGAAACTCTGTTTAATCAAATAGATGGGAAGTGATCAAATATGGGTTATTTGAAAAGGGCATTTAATAATTGATAATAATATCATTGAGTTACAAGTAAAAGTACAAGCTCAAGAGGTAAATAAGGAAATAAAAAAAACCCGCATTGACACTGAAAAATCACGTTCGGGAGGTTCGGCATGGGAAAATTTATGGGAGAGTTCAGCCCTCCCCAAGCAATTTTAAAGTGTACATAAATAGCCTGGTTGGACAAGGGTACATGAAAATGCAGCATTGGCAATTCTGATGGACCATGTCTCGAGATTGTAAAAAAGAGGACCCGCTAGATAGAAATGATTCTGACTGATGGGAACCCTTCCTTTAAGTTTTCTGACTACTTGACTGAGAAAAACCACTACTCAGAAGGCCCGTGCGTTCCTTTATTCAGAAAATATCACGATGTTTGTCAGAACATTATTCTGACTGACGGGTCTTCTGAATAACGGACCGTTTTAACACAATAAAAAAAGGACCACTAATTAGAATTCTGAATAGCGGCTTCTGAGGTCAGTAACGGGTTTCTGAGTGACCAGACGGACCCATTGATTCAGAAAACCCGTCAGTCAGAACAAAAACATTCTGAGTAGCGGGGTCTTTTAAATAAAATACCACAAAAAAGCCAACTATTCAGAAATCCCTTTATTCAGAAGGCCCGCTATTAAGAAAATTTCTGATTAGCGGGCCTTTGCGTAGTGGGTTTCTGAATAGTGGGTCTTCTGAGTAATAGTTCTTCTGAATAGCGACCTGCACCTTGAACGAACACCATCTACCAGAACAAGCAGGTTTCCGGCAAGGCAATCAAACAAAATAGCCAAGAGTACTCAACCTAAATCAACACATCAGGATGGTTTTTGAGAATGGACATTGGTAACCGGAAGTTGTGTTCGTCGATCTATCAGCAGCATATGACCTTGTTAATCACAGATGCCTACGTACTCCATAAGATTTTTGAACTCACCAAGGATATCCGCCTGAATGAGCTAATCAAAGGATTGCTTTAAAACAGGATGTTCTTTGTGTCAGTAGGAGCGAAGAAATGACGAAGAGCCGAGGCGTAGCTCAAGAATGGTTACCACAAGGTATAGGGCCTAACCTCTCCTGTTCCAACATCTTATACCAACGACCAAAACAAAACAAACCCAGGAGTTGCAGAAAACCTGGAGTTTTTATCTATGCTGAGATCGTGGAATTAGTCCACAAGATGCAGACTTAACAGTTGTTGAAGAGAGAGACTCCAAGGAGTTGGTATGTGAACTCACTCCTTACTCAAGGAAAACAACACTACGTGCAAATCCACCAAGACACAGGTGTGTGCTTTCCACCTCCGCAACCGTGAAGCCAAACGTCGCGTATGTAAACCTGGTATGGTACACCCTGGAGCACTGTGATAACCTTGTCTACCTAAGAGTTACTTTGGACTGCACTCTTCTCTTGATAAGGACCCACATCAAGAAGCCCGAAGAGTAAAAGAGTATGTCACGCAATAATTCCTTGAACAAATCCACTGTCACAAGAGGGGGGCTCGCCCACATACCTTATGATCGACGGCACTTGTCCTGTGCTACTTATTTGCAGAGTATGCTTGTCCGTATGGGAAAGATCAACCCATGCCAAAGAAGCTTGATTCAGCATTTTTAAATGCCTCCTGCTGGCTTATCACAGGATGTCTTCGTCCAACACCAACGGAGAAATTATACATCTGCAGGGGATCGTGTAGTGTCGCGAAGCATGCAAGAGCGGAGCTGCCAAGTAGTATCTAACTGTGAATGTTACCCCTTATGTGCGGACGAGAGAAGAGACCTGCTGCCAAACCACCTCCAATCCAGAGAGAATTTTAAACAAACAGGCCTCCCACCTCTTGAATCAGTCTCTAAGGAGTATTTAAGGAAGTCGCATTGTGGAGAGAAAGACCTCAGCTTATCAACAACAAGTAGGGGCCTAAACATATCTATTGGTATTGAAACTGGTGGAGCATCTTCCACCTAGAGCTGACTCCCCATGGACTGAATGCCAGTGCTTCAATTGATTGAGGGCGAAACCAGAACTGGTTATTAAGGTCATATAATGTCCATTACGGCGGTTACCATGGAACAGTCTCGAAAAATTATCGTTTGATGGGAAAATTTAATCTTTTTATAAACAACACAATAACGCAATTTGAGGGCCAGGGTATATGGATTCTAGCTGCCCAGTGATGCAATCAAGATCTAAAGGAGGTAATGCCCATGGCTAAGTAGGGATGGTTGCCATGTGCAACCATGATACAAAAAAACAATTTGAGGCTATTATGAGGTATTTATGAGACCTGACCTTCCCTTTAAGGCTTTTCATCCCATAAGGTTTTTCTGTTTAGTTGGGGTCCCAGCTATCAGAAGCTGCGTGTTTACCTTTAAGCTGCTGAGGGTGTGGTTGCCAGAGCTGTTGCTATAGAAACACTACTATAAGAGCTTGGAATTTGGAAAATGTTATATTTTGCAACAGAAACATGAAAAATTAAGTGTTAAAATGAATGTATTCTTAAGTTCCCATTGTTTTCAATCAAAAATGGGGATTATAAGGTCAGGTAAAGGTCATTTATGCTTGTACCATGGTAACAGTCTCAGAAATTAGCATCGTGAAAGAAATGTCTATACTTTTTTTACATTAAAAACGACACAAAAGCACAATTTCGGTGTTTAGATATATGAATTTCTAGCTGCCCAATTGATCAAAGGTACTTGAGTTTATGGCCTTGCCTAAGCGGATGTTGCCATCCCAAGACGTATTAATAAATACAGCCAGTACATATGCGTATCCCCATGGTAAGATAGCCAAGATGGACAGACATCAGATGACTTTGTCCATGACCTTTGACCATCATCCACATATGAAGGAAACCCTATTGACATCAACCCCAAGTATGGTTTAAATAGGACTTCAAGTTTTCGAAGAAGACCCAGAAAAATGAACACTAAACAAACTGGAAAGCAATCTTTCACTTAAGGAATCGGGCACCTCTTGAACGGATTTGCAACAGGGAGCCGGTCGTTTAACAGCAATATGTACAGGTATGGGGGGGGCGCGACCACCTCCAGCCTGCCAATGTGCTCTCCATCAACGGGACTGTGGATGCATCTCAATGAGTGTCCACCTCATTCCACGGTGTGGATATAGACCCCAAACAATCAACAGTGAGCTTGACTCCACCCAACTTAACCTCATTTTACCTCCTGCCTCATACGCAATAAGTGATTCCAGCTTACCATTACAAACCGACCAGTTCATCTGGACGCTTTTCACGTTCTGTCCATTGGTAATTCAATTTATCAACCTCCTAGAACCCAGCGTGGGACTATTGTAGGGCTTGGCAATATGGATATGCAAAATTGACAAAATGTCTCATCTGGGCATCAGGAAAGAAACCCATTACCACTGTTCCATGATGACAACTCCCGAAATAGTCAGGACTGCATTGACCGATTCACGCGGCGCGCAGTAGTGATTTGACCGTACACAGCAGAAAATTGGGAAGGCCGCAAGGTCGTAGAAGGAAGGGAAGATAGAGATCGTACCCTAGTAGTTAGTGTATCGCCCTCTCTCTGAGGAAGGGCACTGATTGCCAATAGCTTATTACCATTACCTTTTTTACACTTAATACCACTGGCTCAACCGGACGAGAGTGGGTTTAGAAGGTAGGCACTGCCAACGCCACTTCCTAATGCTCCATCTTGTACTCACCTAAAAGCTCATGGTTATAGCGACTACTAGGCTTATGGGAAGGTGGTAGCAGAACTCCAACTGACATTGTCCGCAAGTCGGGATGGAGGCCCTTATAGAATGCCCAGGAGGAAGCTTGATCTTAAATATCATGTGCTCTGACCAAGGAGCCCATCAACACGATCATGGTGTGTTTCTGGCATTAGGTGACTGAGGAAATCCAGCGGCTCACTGGGTCCCTGGCTGCAGGCCCATGTGGTGTGGCGGCAACGTAGAGATAAAGAGTTGATGAGTAGTATGAAGATCTTTACCCCACTCAAGGGTCCTAACTGAAAACCATGGTTTCTCTGA
The DNA here is from genome assembly GCA_023653785.1 of Ophioderma brevispina. NCBI lineage: Eukaryota > Metazoa > Echinodermata > Ophiuroidea > Amphilepidida > Ophiodermatidae > Ophioderma > Ophioderma brevispina. The sequence goes on from JAMKCH010064056.1 coordinate 10,671, forward strand.
GCGGCAGACAAATACGGTTTTCGAGTAAAAAGAGTCCAATTCTTCGCCAAACAGCCTGCTTGAAGAAGACTAGGGACCTCCATGTCCTCAATGCGGAGGTGGTCTTGTCTGTAGACACGGCGTGGACATCTGAACCCTCTTATGCCAGAGCACTAAGAAGAAAGTCGTATTGGGGAAATGCAGACAACTAAGCTCGCGAATGGGTTTCACTCCTCCGACACAATGAATTGAAAAAAAGACCAGTGGCAAACCCCACTATGGAAACAAGGCTACGAACCAGGGACGATCTGTAAACCTATACTTACAAGAGGGGAATGGGAACTGGGGGAAAACTTCATGCCATCACCAAGACTCTTTTGGGGCTGGCCTATGGCCTGTTTGGGTAAACCCGGAGAGTTAGGTTCTTTCCTCTCTTGAAAGACCTGAGTGAGAAATTTGGCAATCTGGCATACAGTTGCACAAATAGGTTCGATCTTTTCGGCACATCATTGCATTGTAACGGCGGAGTCGAGATCAGAATCATAAGATACTCTTGTTTGACTCCGCTTTGCCTGACCAGGCGAGCGCAACTGCCTGTTCAGAAAGTCTCAATTTGAGTATACAGTCTGAAGAAATGCCCACCAGACAGACGGGTTCAGAGCATCTATTGTGTACTCTGGTACAATGGGTCGGCCATAAAGGACCTTACCAGAGCCGCTTAATATGGGAAGCCGAATCAGTTCTCTCAAGCGAACTAGAGCCTTGGAAACACAGCTGCAGGGGCCACAAAGGGGATACCAGCAGGGTAAGTAATCATGGGAGAGGCCACTTCTCAAGAAAACTCTCGGGATCATGGCGACTGGGGGAAGAGCATAGCGATCAGTCCCGATCAGTCCACCGCCAGAAGTCCCTTATTCATCCAGGGATCTGAGGTCCCAAAAGGTCTAGGTGTGGATGTCACTATGGAAGATTGTGCGGTTTAAACCGCTGGCACTCACCGAGGATCCTCTGACTTTCTGCTGTGCCTGGGATTGGGGACCTTCCAGGAGGAGCGTCTGCCAGCCAATTTCCCACTCCCAGAACATGGGAGGTGAGCAGACGGTGTCCCAATCTTTGGAAACCCACTGAGCAGAAAAAAAGCGGACCATACACCACATTATTTTCTCAGCAGACCAGACCCACCTTCGCCCCGACCAAAGGTAGTCGGCGCCAAAACTGCAGAAAGACGGCCCACAAGGACGATGAAATTGTCACATCGTCGATGACGATTGTCCATCCCTCTCAAGAATTCAGCTACTACATTCACCAAATGGGTGAATGTTCTGGGAGCCATTGAGATTTGAGAGAACAAAAGGGAGGGCTCAAACCCCCCAACCCCCCCCCCCCCCCACCCAACCCAAACACACAAACAATAGATGAGAGGACTTGACTACTGGAACATACTTTTTTAATTACCAGTGTAGCGCTCCCCAAACAGCCTTTCTGAAAAAAACCTTATGACATGCGGGTAATGCTTCATATGGAAATGCTTGAGGCCACTTGTTTACCTGTTCATTAGGCTCGAGGATAGGTCTCCATTCCCTGACTTCTTTCGCAGTGAGGAAATAAATAGAATAGAAACCCTCCTTAAAAAGGAAATGGCAGTCGTATAGTACTGATCCTTGGCAAATAACGAGGAAAACTCGGAAATTATAGCCTTCCTCTGTGAGGAATAGGATGGGAATGGGGTCTGGCGGCCTCCTGGTATGGGGCGAGCGGTGAACTCAAGGCGGTTTCCCCGATGAGACTACTCCTGCAATTGAATTTTTGTGTTGTCTTGTCTATTCCTCAAAATTCCATTTTCAGGGATGGCATGCCATTCAGTCCCCTGAATGTTCTCTGTGCTGTCGGTGCCAGCTTGGAGGTCTGGTAGCCTTGTGGATAGGGCATCTGCATAAGTGACGGAAGTCGTAGGTTTGATTCCCGCTCCGGTTTGCAGTCGAAAAATTTTCCTGCTAGGGTGCTTTGGTGCTTGTCATTAACTGTTATATAAAAGTAATTTGTCACCATATCGGGTGCTTAAAAACCTCTCGGATTTCATATATATTCAGTTAACCATTGCATCATTCATTTGATCCAAACGTGTGTGATGTTCTAGTATATAATGCCAGTAACCCTCATACCTCTGTAGGAACGACCAAGTGGCATACCGTTACCCTAAATAACCCAAATCTGGATTGCAATAAAATTAGCCACTTGATTTTTGTGTCTATACTGATTTGTACAAAAAAATAGGATTTTTTGCAATTTTAAATTTCTCAAATAATGTGTTGCCATGGGCTAAACTGGTCTGCTGGCTCATATTATTTCATCGAAATGATGGACAGAAGACGATTTGTGACCTAGCTGAGGGTAAAAGCTAACTCAAAAAACATGGTAAGAAAAAATCATAGGTCTATCACTAAAATAAATTTGTCCTCGTTATGTAAACATCCAACAATTTCAATAGGGTGGCGGTGTTGCCATGGTAATGACACTGTTTTGGCATAACAATGGTCCCTTAGGGTCCCAGATCATAATTGCAATAAACTGGGCAGCTCAAAATTGCATTACTTCTTGACACTTAGATTTTGTTTTATATGTTGTTACTACAATGATAATTTTTTAGTTTTTTCCTCAAAAATCAATTTTTTTAAGAGGGGTTGCCATTGTCAACGGCCAAATTCGATAGTACAGTTTGACCTTTAATGACCCAGATTGTGATGCAATCAAAATGGAAACTCAAAATAAAGTATCCTCGATACCTTCTGGTTGTGATGGGGTTTTTAGTTGTAGTTGCAAAATATGACATTTTCCGATTCCATTTTTCATTACTGGTTGCCATGGAAACGGCGTACCGCCCACACCCTCCACTCCGGGGGTGGGGGCCAGTTGTATCAAAGGTGGATATGATGCGTGACACATGGACTCCGAAACTGCACCCTAACAAGTATTTCCAACCCCACCCTGATAAAAAAACATACCCTAACAAGCATTTTTGTCGGTTTTTGACTACCATAAACAAGTCTTTTTGTCCAGTTTTGATACCTTCAACAGTAAGCAATTGCATTTGTGTTGATTAATTATACCCTTATTATCTGGATTTGCTCATGTTGCTGTACTTCCAAATTACAATAGTTTTATTTTTTTGTGATACTCGCGTCACATCACACAATTTCAGGGTTGCGAAAAAAAACATAACTTTTTCCCTTTGGCTGTTTGAACCCTAATCAATGTACGCGCGTACATCGCCTTTGGAAAAAAAAGAGACCCTTTTTAGCGTATTTTTTACACGTGGAGTCAAGTTTTGATGACGTCATCAAATTTTGGCCAATAGACGACTTAGGTGTACATACTTTGAAATCAAACATAGATTTCCTTACTCAGAACATCCAAATGTATATGAGAAGTGTTAAAAATGTGAATAAATTCGAATAAATATGTGCTTACAAGAGAAAAAAGTACGTATTTTAGACCTCGGATAAACAGAGAAATTACGTTTAGAGAAAATTGCAATTGAAAACTCTATTTTGTACATGTGTCAATAGGAAAAATGAAATTAAAAGTTCTCTAACACAAATTATAAATACCATATAGCTTCCAAATAAAGTGAACTAGGAAGCTTGTGGAAGACTCTATTCAAATATGCAAAAAAATAAAATAGTCAAATTTCAGATTTTTCCCCCAAAAGTTGATGACGTCATCTTTGTTGCGTAATATCTATTTTTTTGCAATCCCGGCGAATTTTACGACCTCTGGATTCGTAATCCTGAGGTTTTAAACAACCAGTTAATGTTAGTCTGCAAAAAAGTTCTTTTCTACAGTGCTTGGAGCCCTGACTAAAAGCTCAATAGTAACTCAGGAAATAAAAAAAACGAATTGACACTGAAATCACGTTCGGGAGGTTCGGCATGGAAAATTTATGGGAGTTCAGCCCCTCCCCCCAACAATTAAACGTGTTACATAAATAGCCTGGTTGGACGAGGGTTACATGAAAATGCAGCATTGCAATTATGATGACCATGTCTCGATATTGTCAAAAAGAGGACCTGCTAGATAGAAATGATTCTGACTGATGGACCCTTCCTTTAAGTTTTCTGACTGACTTAGAAAACCCACTACTCAGAAGGCCCGTTATTCAGAAAATATCCCGATGTTTGTCAGAAAATATTCTGACTGACGGTCTTCTGAATAACGGACCGTTTTAACACATAAAACAGCCCACTAATCAGAATTCTGAATAGCGGGCCTTCTGAGTAACGGGTTTTCTGAGTGACCAGAAGGACCCATTAATCAGAAAACCCGTCAGTCAGAACAAACATTCTGAGTAGCGGGTCTTTTAAATAAAATACAACAAAAAGCCCACTATTCAGAAATCCCTTTATTCAGAATAGTGGGTCTTCTGAGTAATAGGTCTTCTGAATAGCGACCTGCACCCTAGACGAACACCTCATACCAGAACAAGCAGGTTTCCGGCCAGGCAAATCAACAACTAGCCAAGTACTCAACCTAACTCAACACATCGAGGAAGGTTTTGAGAAGGGATTGGTAACCGGAGTTGTGTTCGTTGATCTATCAGCAGCTTACGACACTGTTAATCACAGATGCCTACGTACTCCATAAGATTTTTGAACTCACCAAGGATATCCGCCTGACTGAGCTAATCAAAGGATTGCTTTCAAACAGGATGTTCTTTGTTCAGCTAGGAGCGAAGAAGAGCCGATGGCGTAAGCTCAAGAATGGTCTACCACAAGGTATCGTGCCTGCACCTCTCCTGTTCCAACATCTATACCAACGACCAACCCAGGAGTGCAGAAACCTGTCGTTTTATCTATGCTGATGATCTTGGAATTAGTCCACAAGATGCAGACTTAACAGTTGTTGAAGAGAGACTCTCCAAAGCTTTGGATGAACTCACTCCTTACTACAAGGAAAACCACCTACGTGCAAATCCATCCAAGACACAGGCGTGTGCTTTCCACCTACGCAACCGTGAAGCCAAACGTCAGCTTAATGTAACCTGGTCTGGTACACCCCTGGAGCACTGTGATAACCCTAGGAGTTACCTTGGACTGCACTCTCTCTTATAAGACCCACATCAAGAAGACGAAGAGTAAAGTATGTTCACGCAATAATATCTTGAACAAACTCACTGTCACAAGATGGGGTGCTCGCCCACATACCCTAAGATCGACGGCACTTGCCCTGTGCTACTCATGATCAGAGTATGCTTGCCCCGTATGGGAAAGATCAACCCATGCCAAGAAGCTTGATTCAGCATTAAATGCCTCCTGCTGGCTTATCACAGGATGTCTTCGTCCAACACCAACGGAGAACTTATACATCCTAGCAGGATCCGTCGTAGTGTCGCGAGCATGCAAGAGCGTAGCTGCCAAGTATCTAATGTGAACTACCCTATGTCTGGACAGAGACCTGCTGCCAACCACCTCAAATCCAGAGAGAATTTCTTAAACAAAGTCCAACCTCTTGAATCAGTCTCTAAGGAGTATTTAAGGAAGTCGCATTGTGGAGAGAAAGACCTGCTATCAACCAAGTAGGCCTAACATCTATTGGTATTGAACCTGGTGAGCATCTTCCACCTAGAGCTGACTCCCCATGGACTGAATGCCAGTGCTTCAATTGATTGAGAACCAGAACTGGTTATTTAAGGTCATAGTAATGTCAATTTACGGTCGTTACCATGGTAACAGTCTCGAAAATTATCTTTTTGATGGGAAAATTTAATATTTTTTAATTAAACAACACAATAACGCAATTTGAGGGCCAGGGTATATGGATTTCTAGCTGCCCAGTTGATTGCAATCAAGATCTAAAGAGGTCATGTCCATGGCTAATTAGGATGGTTGCCATGACAACACCATGATACAAAAAACAATCTGAGGCTATTATGAGGTATTTATGAGACCTAGACCTTCCCTTTAAGGCTTTTCATCCATCAGGTTTTTCTGTTAGTTTGGGTCCCCAGCTATCAGAAGCTGCTTGTTTACCTTTAAGCTGCTGAAGGGTGTGAGTGCCAGAGCTGTTGCTATAGAAACACTACTATAAGAGCTTGGAATTTTGGAAAATGTTATATTTTTGCAACCAGACAACATGAAAAATTAAGTGTAAATTTGAATGTATTTTAAGCTTCCCATTTGTTTTCAATCAAAATGGGGATTATTAAGGTCATGTAAAGGTCAATTTATGCTTGTTACCATGGTAACAGTCTCAGAAATTAGCATCTTGAAGAGAAAATGTAATACTTTTTTTTACATTAAACGACACAAAAGCACAATTTTGGTGTCTAGATATATGAATTTCTAGCTGCCCAATTGATCAAAAGTACTTGAGGTTATGGCCTTGCCTAAGCAGGATGGTTGCCATCCCAAGACCATGTTTAAATAAAATACAGCAAGTAAATATGCGTCATCCCCATGGTAAGATAGCAAGATGGAACATGACCTCAGATGACTTTGGTCCATGACCTTTGACATCATCCACATATGAAGGAACCCCTATTGCACCTCAACCCCAAGTCTGGTTTAAATAGGACTTCAAGTTTTCGAAGAAGACCAGAAAAATGAAAACCTAAACAAACTGGAAGCAATCTTTCACGTAAGGAATCGGTCACCTTGAACAGGATTTGCACAGGAGCCGGTCGTTTCAACAGCAATATGTACCGATGGGGGCTGCGACCATCTCCAGCCTGCCAATGTGGCTCTCTATCACGGACTGCGGATGACATTCTCAATGAGTGTCCTACCTTTCATCCACTGGTGGATATAGACCCCAACCAATCAACAGTGAGCTGACTCCACCAACTTAAACTCATTTACCTGCTGCCTCATACGCAATAAGATGATCCAGCTCCATTACCAAACCGACCAGTTCATCTGGAAGCATTTCACGTTCTGTCCATTGGTAATTCAATTTATCACCTCCTAGAACCCAGCCGTGACTATTGTAGGGCTTTGGCAATTCTGGATATGCAAAATCTGCACAAATGTCTCATCTGGGCATCAGAAACCCCATTACCACTGTTACATTATGACAACTCCCGAAATAGTCAGGACTGCATTGACCGATTCACGCGGCGCAGTGATTTGACCTTACCCCAGAAAATTGTGGAAGGCCGCAAGGTCGTAGAAGGAAGATATCGTACCCTAGTGTATCGCCCTCTCTCCTGAGAAGGGCACTGCATTAGCAATAGCTTATTACCATTACCTTATTTTTACACTTAATACCACTGGCTCAACCGGTGACGGAGTGGGGTTGTAGAAGGTAGGCAATGCCAACGCACTTCCTAATGCTCCATCTTGTACTCACCTAAAGCTCCTGGTTCTAGCTGCTACTAGGCTTATTGGAAGGTGGTAGCAGAACTCCAACTGACATTGTCCGCAATGTTCGGGATGGAGGCCCTTTATAGAATGCACAGGAGGAAGCTTGATCTTAAATATCATGTGCTCTGACCAAGGAGCCAGTCAACCGATCATGGTGTTTTTCGTGCGCATTACGGATGACTGAGGAAATCCAGCGGCTCACTGTGTCCCTTGCTGCAGGCCCATGTGGTGGCACTGCAGAGATAAAGAGTTGATGAGTAGTATGAAGATCTTTACCACTCAATGGTCCTAACTGAAAACCATGGTTTCTCTGAGCGGCAGACAAATACCGGTTTCGATGTAAAAGAGTCCAATTCTTCGCCAAACAGCCTGCTTGAAGAAGAATAGAGACCCCCATGTCCTCAATGCGGAGGTGGTCTTGTCTGTAGACAAGGCGTGACACTCTGAACCCCTTATGCCAGAGCCACTAAGAAAGAAGTCTTATTGGAAATTGCAGAAAACTAAGCTCTCGAATGGGTTTTAACTCCTCCGACACCATGAATTGAAAGACCAGTGGCAAATCCCACTCTGGAACAAGGCTACGAACCAGGGAACGAGTCGTGAACATATCCTTTACAAGAGGGAACTGGGGGAAACTGTCATGCCATCACCAAGCTCTTTTGGGTCTGGCCTATGGCTGTTTGGTAACCCGGAGAGTTAGGATCCTTTCCTCCCTTGAAAGACCTGAGTGAAATCAGAAATCTGACCTACAGTTGCACAAATAGGATCGATCTTTGTCGGCACATCATGCATGGTAACGGCGGAGTCGAGATCAGAATCATAAGATACTCTTGTTGACTTCCGCTTTGCCTGACCAGCGAGCGCAACAGCCTGTTCAGAAAGTCTCACTTGAGTATACAGTCTGCAGAAATGCACCAGACAGACGGGTTCAGAGCATCTATTGTGTACTCTGGTACAAATGGGTCGGCCAAAGGACCTCTTACCAGAGCCGCTTACTATGGGAAGCCGAATCAGTTCTCTCTCAAGCAGAACTAGCAGCCTTGGAAACCACAGCTGCAGTGGCCACAAAGGGGCTACCAGCAGGGCTAAGTAATCCTGGGAGAGAGCCACTTTCTCAAGAACTCTCGGGATCATGGCGACTGGGGAAGAGCATTAGCTATCAGTCCCGATCAGTCCACCGCCATGACGTCCCTTCTTCATCCAGGGATCTGGGTCCCAACAGGTCTATGTGTGGATGGTCCACCTTATGGAAGATTGTGCGGTAAACCGCTGGCACTCCACCGAGGATCCTCTGACCTTCTGCTGTGCCTGGGATTGGGGACCTTCCAGGAGAGAGCGTCTGCCAGCCAATTTCCCACTCCCAGAACATGGGAGGTGAGCAGCCGGATGTCCCAATCTTGGAACCACCTGAGCAGCCAAAAAAGGACCCCTGACACCACATTATTTTCTCAGCAGACCAGAACCACCTTCCCCCCTGACCAAAGGTAGTCGGCGCCACTAGTGGCACTACGGTAGAAAGACGGCCCGCAAGTCGATGACGATTGTCCATCGTCGATGACGATTGTCCATCCCCTTCTCAAGAATTCAGCTACTACCTTGACCAAATGGGTGAAGGTTCTGGGAGCCATTGAGATTTGAGAGAACAAAAGGGAGGGCTCAACCCAGGCGCGGATCTAGGGAGGGTGCGGAGGGGGCGCCTCCCGGTAATTCTGCAAAATCTTGCAAAATCAGCCCATTTTGGACAAGTTTCAGCCTTCAGCCCCCCGGTAATTTTGACGTTTTTCAAACCCTGGATCCGCCCCTGCAAACCCCCCCACACACACATACACACACCCACAGTGAAGTGCATCCATCGCTGAGAGGACTTGCATGCTGGAACATGTAAGTAAGCATATTTCTTTAATTACAGTGCAGCGCTCCAACAGCCTTTCTGAAAAACCTTCATGACTGCGGGTAATGCTTCCATATGGAAATGCTTGAGGCCACTTGTACCTGTTCATAGGCTCGAGGATAGGTCTCCATTCCCCTGACTTCTTTGCAGTGAGGAATAAAATAGAATAGAAACCATCCTAAACAGGAAATGGCAGTCGTATATTACTGATCCCTTGGCAACTAACGAGGAAAACTCTGAAATTATAGCCTTCCTCCGTGAGGAGTAGGATGGGAATGGGGTCTGCCGGTCCCCTGGAATGGGGCGGGCGGTGAATTCAAGGCGGTTCCCCGATGAGACTACTCCTGCAATTGAATTTTTGTGTTGTCTTGTCTATTCCTCAAAATTCCATTTTCAGGATGGCAATGCCATTCAGTCCCTGAATGTTCTCTGTGCTGTAGGTGCCAGCTTTGAGGTCTGGTAGCCTTGTGGATAGGGCATCTGCATAAGTGACCGGAAGGTCGTAGGTTTGATTCCCGCTCCGGTGCAGTCGAAAAATTTTCCTGCTAGGGTTGCTTTGGTGCTTGTCATTAACTGTTATATAAAAGTAATTTGTCACATATCTGGGTGCGTAAAACCTCTCTGATTTCATATATATTCAGTTAACCATTGCATCATTCATTTGATCCCAAAGTGTGTGTTCTAGTACATAATGCGTAACCCTCATACCTTCTGTAGGAACGACCCAAGTTGGCATACCGTTACCCTAAATAACCCAAATCTTGATTGCAATCAAAATAGCCACTTAGATTTTGTTTCTATACTGATTTGTACAAAAATATGGATTTTTTGCCAATTTTAAATTTCTCAATAATGTGTTGCCATGGCAACTGGTCTGCTGCTCATATATATCATCGAAATGATGGCACAGAAGAAGATTGTGATAGCTGAGGGTACAAGCTAACTCAAAAACATGGTCAAGAAAATCATAGTCTATCACTAAAATAACTTTGTTCCTCGTTATGTAAACATCACAACAATTTCAAGAGGGTGTTGCCATGGTAATGACACTGTTTTGGCATAACAATGGCCTTAGGTGTCCCAGATCATAATTGCAATAAACTGGGCAGCTCAAATTGCATACCTCTTGACACTTAGATTTTGTTTATATGTTGTCTACTTACAATGATATAGTTTTTTCCTCAAAAATCCAATTTTTAAGAGGGCGTTGCCATGTCAACGGCCAAAATTCGATATAATCATGACCTTAAATGACCCAGATTGTGATTGCAATCAACTGGACAACTCAAAATACATATACCTAGATACTTGAATGGTGTTTTTATGTTGTTAGTTGCAAAGATATGACATTTTCCGAAATTCACATTTTTCATTACTGTGTTGCCATGGCAACGGCCGTAACGCCCACACCCTCCACTCCCGGGGGTGGGGGCCAGTTGTATTCAAAGGTGGATATGATGCGTGAACATGGACTTCCGAAATGCACCCTAAACAAGTATTTCCACCGACTAAAAAACATACCCTAAACAAGCATTTTTGTCTGTTTTTGCTACCATAAACAAGTCTTTTTGTCAGTTTTGCTACCTTAAACAAGTAAGCAATGCATTGTGTTGATAATATACCCTTATTATCTGGCTTTGCTCATGTTGCTTTACTTCCAAATTACAATATTTTTTATTTTTTTGATCTCGCGTACATCACAATTTCAGGGTTGCGAAAAAAACATACCTTTTTTCCATATTTTGCTGTTTTTGACACCCTAATCAATGTACGCGCGTACATCGCCTTTTGGAAAAAAGAGACCCTTTTTACGCGTTTTCTTGTTCACGCATCATATCCACCTTTGAATGCAAGTGCCCAACCCCCTCCCCCCCCCATCCCCCGGGCCTCCACTAACACATGGCAAACAACCATATTATGATAGCTGAGGGCCCTGGCTACTGAAAACATCAGTGAATGGAAATCTCTAAGGGGGGGGGGGGAAGCGGGGGTCAGGTGCACATAACCTAGTAGGAGTTCAATGGTGTGGAGTGTGGTGGAAATCATAAGCTCAGGAAAAGTAACTAACAATTATAAAAAAAAAAAACAAAGTGGAAAGTATTAATCTTAGTTTTCAGTTATGGTTTTGTTAACACACACAAATTTAACCATAAAAAAGAAAAGATCAAATACACACTGGAAAGAAGGAGGATGTTAATACATTAGGGATTTGCCATGTTAAACAGTGGGTGTGATCCCTAGGATCTCTGCCTCATAACTCACACATACTCCCACACACACAATAGCTCATATAGGATGTTATCAGTGTACGTTACGTCTGCCCTTTTCATCATTATCAATTGTGTTTCTTTTGTTCAACTGTCCATTATAGTTACGAAAGTGTCACAGACCGTTATTTAAACCTATGAATATTCATCACACCGTTATGTTTTCCGAACGTGGTCTCTGGACACTTCCGGAGAAAAATAACGGTCTGATGAATATTCATAGTTAAACAAAAAAGGACAATTGAACAAAGGAAAATTCTAGAAACACCTCGGCCTCAGGTGGTACAAATGAAAGAAATAAACAATAGTGAAAGAATTCAATATAATAGCTAATTGTGAACACAGATTGCAATCTACTTGTTAGCTTATCTGTCGATTACGATTCAGCCAAAGCAGTGATTGTAAGTTATGCAAATTTCTTCTTCACTATTTTAAAGGGACAATCAAAACATTTTGCTCCTTCATTGTTGAAATAAACAACGATGAAAGAACAGGTGACTCAATACAAAAGCTTATTGTGATTGTCGGATTACCATCTTCTGTTTAGCTAATACATGCAATATCGTCAACGAATCAGCCAAGCCAGTGATTCAAAGTCATGGAAATCTTCAAAAAGACAATTTAAACATGTTGCTTTTACTTTAAAATGGTAACAATTGAACAATAGCTACCCGTAACGCCTGATCACTGAATACGGGATTTAAAAATAAAATTGAGGGAGAAGCGTATGCAAAAGAGAAGGGAATTTCTGCCTTTGTTTTCTTTATATAATGCAATCGAGTGCTAGTGATAGCCGGAAGACATAGCCTATTTAAGAATTGCCTAATATAGGATATCTTCTTAGCTAAAACTTCTGAAGCACTAACCTGCGGTCAACATTCGGTAGTCACCTCGAATAACTCTGTATCAAGATCTTTAATTCGTGGTGTCAGAATCCGGGGTCAGATATACGTGTAAAAAGGTTATTTGAACTGTACCTACTTAAATATCCAAACCTGTCTACTAACCAGTCAATAGGATAATCTTCTCAACAGATGGGTCATTTCTAAATCAGATCAGGCTTTCCTCAACAATAAGATTATCTCTCCAGAAGAGTAAACCTATTATCGACTATAGACGTTAGTGTTAGACTCCTGCACAAGTGAACATAACAGCAAAATTGGTGTTTTTAATTAAGAAAAACCTAACGCTGCTTCAAGATATTTAAAAAAAACAACGAAATATACACTCTCAATTTTACTCAATAATTATATAAGATCTATATTCGTTCTTGTCACGACGTATATGTAAGATAAAGAATTCATAACACACCGTTATGAAAAATAATGGAGTTTTGATAAGGTCTGGCTTGCCTGTTAGACTCCGACCTAGTGGCTCGCCGCTAGTCGGAGTCTAACAGGCTCACCAGACCTTATCAAAACCATTATTTTTAATAACGGTGTGCTTAATTCTCATCCTTTATCTATTACATAAAAACAAAGATGTAAATTGTAGGGCTCTGCACTGACACACCTCTTTTGTATACACTTGCAGCTAAGTGAGGAGTCTACCATGCAACAACCTAGTTAAAGCCACAATCAGTCATTTTTTTTTACAAATTCAAAGGACCTGGGAAGAAAAGCGAGAGAAGTGCCCTCAGTTTTGACAGTGGGTAAATTTGCTACTTAGAACTCAAACCCCCTTTATATTTGGATTTTTTTTATGTTTTAGCTTGTATTGGCAATTTTAGAGGAAAGCATGAATACCTCATGAAAACCGAGTCTTACTGTTCACACGATATCTCAAATTCATCAGCCAAGATACAGGGCGCTTAATTCTCTCTGCTTATCCTGCCAGGTCCATTACCATAAATTGTTAGTGTTAGGTCATATAAACACCTTATATTACTGTTCTTTGTGAAAAACACAGATTTTTACAATTACAGAATTTTTAAGTGGTCTTGAAGATGCCATTTACGACACTTTCTAGACCTAAAAGAAGTCGGATCCCATCTTTTCATAGTAAACAAAGCATAAAAATAATTTCTTGACAAATACGGCGTGTTGCCATTAGTCACTTACATTGGTCTATAATACAACAATTTCCAATACAACAGTGCAAATATATGGACTTTGATGAAAAATAGGGGGTGCGATTTGATTACATTTTGAAGAAATCACTGATATAGTGGCTTTAATATTTGTACTCCGGTTGGCCTTTATGCCAGTAAAGGTATAACTCATTGTGGTGACAACTTGCACACTTGGTGCTCTGCATTTTCTGCATTCTGCAACATTCAGAGATTGCAGTGTGTACCAATATCAACATGGTCGGGTAATGCAGATCCATACCGGCTGCAGATGTGCCTACTTCATAGCACCTCCACTAGAAGCTACTAGAGGTGGGGGCCTGGGGCCGGGGATTCTCTAAGTGTACTCCCGTACTTACTATGGTAATATTGGGAGCACAGTTGGAGACCATCTCATGGTGGCACATGAGTAACACTGTTTGAAGGTAAACTGTGGTCATGGTACCATGTAGTCACACTTGTGGTTTACATGTACATAACACAGGAACAACACTTTTGCAACGCCAGATAGGAATGTTGTGTGTTATCATCCTGTATTAACAATAATATCTCTACTCCATGCAGTGAGGTCACAACCTTGAGCAGCTTTTACAGATGCATCAAGATACGCAGTGCTTTATGCCAGAGCACACAGTTTTACTGGTGCGACCATCAAAATCCGCCGCTGACACACTGCACGGAGGTAGGGAAATGAGTATAGAAGGGCTGAAAAAGTCAAAAATTAATTGTTATAGTTGTTTTTAAAAATTTATGGTGGTGTGGTGGTTATAACTCTTTTCATATCCCCGAGGGGTGGGTCATAACTTTTTGTTAACACTAGGAAAGGGGGTGTGTGTTTGTTTCATCGCAGATGTTTATTTTTCGTTTGGGTACAGCCTCCTACGTATTGTACGCACCACTGTCAAGTGTGTATAATTCTGCCTGTAGTTGTCCATACGATTCGTGGAAGAAAAGAATCAGGGCGACCCGATATGTGTGCCCGTAGTTTACGTTAGTAAGCAGAGGGGTACACCGCGTGTGTGTATACGTATGTAACTAGTCCCTGCCACGAGTAAAGGAAGTAAGACTGATGTAAAATAGGGCTTTGTGAGCTGTGATGTATTTGATTGGTTGATTGATTTGTTAGGACTATGGTGTACCACTGTACGTGGATATGTTCGCGGAAGGCGCTGAGAGTATGTATTTGGCGTATACATGCCCATATACATGAATGTCTGTTGTGCGGCAAGCCTTATCGTTTGCAGGATAGCAGTGGATATAGGCTTATGTATGACATATGTTACATGAAAATTACATTGGATGCAAAAGGATCGCATTATGACACAATTGTGCAAAGAAAAATAAGTGAAGTAATAGATGTAATAGATGGGATTATTTTATTTTGCAACACGATATGGAGACAAAATGAAGGGTTTTGTTCCCGGTCAGTTTATTTATAGACATATGTGAAAACCAACCAAAATGTGGCGAATGTTCGCGGAGCCTAAGTGATGTGCAGTGATTCGGCGTATTTTGTTTTTTTGCACGAAGGAAACTTGTGTGTTATTGTAGGAGAGATCAAGTGATTTTTACTTCTTTTGAGACCCAAATATTGCTATGTAACTAGTATAGAAGTAGGTGTAAGGTAGAAGTGATCTGGGAAGTGATTGAAAGCAATTATTGCGTATAAATGTGGGGAAAAAGAGGACTATTTCTTTACGTAGCATGGATTTGGGCGTGCAATTTCCTAAGAAATATGATAATTGATATCGGAAATGAGCAAGTTACAAAGGATTGCTTTAATACTTATGTTATATTCAGTTAATGTATATTAATAGATTCAACCCATAGTGTCACCGGAAGAAAGTTTAAGACTGCGTCAATTAGTTGGGAAAAAGCTGTGGCCCAATTTACCTGTTTTCAGGGAATGACTAAATAATCTAAGCCTTTCAAGTTTACATGGAGCGGGACAAGCCTTTGGTGTTCCGATCCAAAACACAGGCGACTCAAAAGTCAGTATACCATTGAAGCAAATGCAAATAGTGAAGCTAATCAGAATGTTTTGAACATAAATGCAGCTATAAATGCATTTACGTTGTCTTAAGTGATTTCATTAACCACAAAATTAATTTTATTGATATCGGACAACATGTTCAAGAAATAGCGTGGCATGTTATTTCCATCCATTGCCACATCCCCTCATCCAATGCCAATACCTTCAGTAAAAGTACCAGAGGTGACACGATGGGTTGAATTTACTATAGGCCCTAGTTTCAAAATGTAACAAGAATAATACATTGAGTACTATTAGCATTTTTATATTTAATAATGCTGTCATGTTACAAGCTAATCTCATATTCTCATGTAATCTAATAAAAACCACTGTTGCCATAATTGGCATATGCCTTATGTAACTTTAAAAAAGAGATACAATTAATTCATGGTTACAATAACGCATTCAATGAAATATCCAGCACACCATCTAAGACAAATATTGAAAAAATTTCAATACATGTAAGAGAAACTAAAAAAAAAAATTGCAAGCAGTGCGCAGCTACTTTACCTGTCCAATTAATTTAACACAAAACACGTTCCTACCTTTAATCAATGTCATCCAAGTTTAATTGTATACGCCTTTATAGTCACCAAAATGTAGGCAGCTTAACCAAAATCAATTCAGAAAATATTTAAAGGTGCATTGCGTGTCCTGGCACTTCATTTTTGTTTTTTTGTTTCACTAGAATATCCCTGGAAAAACTTATTTCCAATAATTTCAGTTGATTCTGAGGTGCGTTTTGATGTTATACAATGTGTGAATCACGCTGCCCCATTGGGAACTGTCTTGTGATTTCCCTCCGCTTAAAAAAAGCACAAATTACGAAGTTACAAATATCTTTTTTTTAAAAAATCGCATTTACACGTAAAATTAGGCACACATACTATACGTAAAGGGATTAGCAGCGAAATGCGAGAGAATCGTAAAATGTGGAAATTTCATTTTTTAACTTATCAATCAGGGATAAGGGTGTACCATTCCATATTAACTGCTGTGAAGTTGAAAAAACCACCAAATAGTGAAAAAAAAATGAAGTATTTGAGAAAATTTGTCATTACAGTCTCCCTCAAATAGACATACCTCTCAAAATCTGCACTAAACAGCTGATTGTGGTTTACACCAAGTACAAAATAAACAAAGATCAATAATGTTGGTGTTTGAGGTCCAAACTGTTCATGGTGACAATATCAGCGGAAAATCTGTGCTATTCACAGGGAAAAGCATTTTTGATCTCAATGTCGGAATTTTGATACGCACGTATAGAAATTACAGAATCAGATAAAACGTACTACCGGGTCTTTACTAACGGATTACAAGCCAAAACACTTGAGGTTATGTTAGCCTATCCATGCCAGTACAAAAATATAAAATATGAATTTTGTATGATTTTTCGATTGTTTCGGATTAGCAAATCGCTGCTAATCCTTTGACATCACAACAATTTCAATGAAAAATTCAACTTTTTGGGCACGTTTTGTTATTTTATTTTATTTCAGAATATTAAAGAGGTAGCCGAGATCAGTGAAACAGCACTGCTTTACACAGGCCCTCTGTACAAAGAACAGCCAAAAATACAAAACCATATAAATTAACACAAAATACAAGAGATTACGTACATAGAAAAATACAATATAAAAAGCTAAAAATTGGAAAGAGTTAGATAATAGTCCGATAAGACCTAAAAAAACACTGTAACACCCCTGAGTACACATATCAAAACCTCAAATACATAATCCACCCCCAAAAAACAACCCCATAAACCCCACACACATCACACAGCACACACACACACACACACACACCCAAATCACACCCCTCACATACACCCACACCGCACACCATACACCCCCACTCACCACCCACCCAACCACCCACCCACACACACAACCATCCATCCAACCACTCCCGTCCCCCCACAAACCCACATACAATCACACAACCACACACCACACACCACCCACACATACATACTCACACACCACACACAACACCACACACACAACACCCGCCACACACCACACACACACCACACAACTACGACACACACACTTACACTCACATCCCAAACCAATAAGGCTAAAAACCAAACAAATAGAATACAAATTCAGTGTACCTGAGTCAAGAATGAAGGCCTTTATCTTTTTAAATACCTGTATCCTGATGGACTGCTTGATGTTTGGAGGAGATGATTCCACAGCCCTGCGCCGTGTTTCCTGAAAGTACGGCGCCTACCCCAGTCAGTTCTGCTGCGTCCAATAATATATGTGATTTGCACTCATGGATCTTGTAGCCGTACCTTGTGGTTTTCATCTTATTTTTTTTTTGAAACAAAAAACGATGTTATCGCCAGGTAATCTGGGGCAAGACCATGTATACATCTGTAAATAAGGGTTAATGTAAAATTCAGCACGTTGTGCTTGACCGTCCATCATTTCAGCTCATCATATATTGCACCAACAGGTTATCCGCACTTTACATTCAATGTTACTCTGCAACATGATTTTGGAGGATTTGGATTTTATTAACATGCTTATCAGCAGCAGTAAACCAAATTGGGCATCAATTAGTCCATGTGAGGTAGCACAATTGAATTGTAGAGCATATCCATGGTATCCTGGTCAATGAATTGCCTAATACTTTTCAAATCACTATTCCTTTGCGAAATTTGGAAGCAGTTTTGTCAATGTGAGCATTTCCATTTTAGGTGAGGATCAAAGTATAAGTCCAAGATTGTTAAAAACCCTTGGACCTGTTCGCAGCATGAACTTTGGGTAAGGGAAATTTTGGTTGAGGCCTCTTTTAAATTTGTGGTGAGAGCCACATAACATAACCTTAGTTTTTGAGGAATTCCCAGTAAGCCCTTATTATTTCCATCCCATTTGCTACACTAGAAAGCTCCTCTTAAGTACACTCTCAATGTTTGGAGACTGGTCTTTGCTTTGGAACATGATTGGGCAGTTGTCATCTGCATACAAAACAGTCTTCGCTTTGTAACACATTGGGAGGTCATTAATAAAGGATATAAATAGAAGGTACCAAGGAGTTGATCCCGGGGAACACCACGGTTACTTTTTTGAAGTCGATCGAGCATTATTGAGTGAAGTGCTTTGTTGCATATTGTCTAAGTAATTTGAAAACCAATCCAGCTCTCTACCCTGAAATACCCATATGCTCTATGCTGGACAGAGAACATTGTAATTAACTTGTCGAACGCCTTTTTTCAAATCTAAAAATCTGGCACCGGTAAGCTCACCATGGTCCATATTGTCAAGACATGAGTCATTACCATCTCGAGCAGCTGGAGGTAGAGTGCTGGGGCCGAAGGCCAGATTGAGTATTGGTGATAAGATTATTTGCAAGTAAATGATTGTACACCTGCTGATGTATGGCTCTTTCAAGGATTTTTGGACCCAACTGGCACACTGATATGGGTCTATAGTTACCACCGCACTCTGTACGAGGGCCAGCTTGTCTATGGTGTAACAATAAGCCGTTTTCCATTCTACTGGTATTATGGATGATAAATGTGGTAAGATTCATGATGTAGGTCAAGGGCTTGGTTATTTGAGCAGCCCCCGCTCTCAACAGCCTGGAATTTAACCCATCAATACCTGAGCTTTTTCCAATACCAAGGTTGAAGTTGTTTGAAACAAACTCTTCATCGATTTTAACAATTGGAATGGGTTAACACTGAAACTCCTCAAGATCTGCTGGTTACAGCGTGATGAAAGCATTGAGCTAAATTTTTTGCCCATCCAACAAAAAATTGGTTGAACGTCATAGCCACCTGTTAGGTCTGAAATCAGCTTACCATCTACAATAACCTCTTTGTACTGTGATGAGCTTTTGATGCAGAAGGGTTTGATGGTTTTCCATAGCTGCTTACCATCATGCTTATTTTCCTAATAGTACTCGTATAGTAACATTTCTTTGCCTGTTTTACTCATATTATTAGTTTTGGTTTTTACATGCCGATATTTCTCCCATCTTGGCACTCCCAGTTTTTTGTGCCTTACCTTTAAAGTAGTCACGATCTTTACACAGGACAGTACTCCTCAGTAATACCAAGGAGGCTGGTTACCTTTAACACGGACTTGGAGCAAAGGTGCATCTTGTCAGAGATAGCAAGCAATTTGTTCTTGAAATAGTCCGGGCTGTTTCAGGGTTCTCTGTTTGGAAATACCATCCGCAATTCACATTATTAAGATCATTTTGAAATGCATCTCAGAAAATTTACGGTAAGTTCTAGTTTTTACTATCCTAGGTTTAACTTTTACATGACAAATGTTTTATATGCCATATACACTAAGTTGTGATCGCTAAATCCAACTGGTACGTTGCCAGTTGCATACACTTTCTTGCATTTGAAACCAAGATAATGTCACTGCAAGTTGAACTTTTTTCAGTTATTCTTCAGTTATATACGTTGAAGGATTGACCTGTGCATCACTAAATGCCCCTTTATAATAATGCAGATCACCAGGACAACTGCTATTACTACCAAGATGCAAACACACCACCGTTGTTAACGCTTTTAACGCACCACATTTCAGTATAACTTTATAAAATCATGCGCACATGTAGAAGGTAGTTTACGAAGTGTTATTTAGATAGTTCCACATATGTTACAGTAATATGTTCATGTATTGTATAGTGTTAGAAATTTATATTGCCTATGTATTTCCACCTATGAAATTCCAATAAACCTACAGTAATTCATATTATTCCGCAATATATACTTAGTCAATTACTCATCCTACCGTAAATTGGTAAATAACAAACCCTTGCTTAGAAAAAATTCAGGCTCTCCAAAATGTGTTCTAACCAAAACTAATTGCTCCATTTTTTTATCTCATTAATTTTACAGCCCTTTAATTTGTAATTTTTAACTTAAAATCACCGATTTCAGCCAAAAAATTGATGCAATCTTGGACATTTTGACTTCATTGAGGAAATTTTTAACTTAGTTTCGCACAATCTTAGAAAAAATTTGGCTCCGATTGAGAAAATTTGACTAATTTTCAAAACACATTAATGACTCCATTGCATAACCATAAATTGGTGTTAAAAAAGGTCATTGATCTACCAGAATGCTAAAAATTATACTGATGTCTGTGGAAAACCCCTTATTTTCATTTGTGTTGAGAACCTCCCCCTGGTCTATCCCCAACCCCCCATGCACCATAGCTGCTATTAATGGCCATTTGTAGGTAAACAATATTGTGTTACACGTTTGTAAAAATGTGCAAGACAAAGTTGTGATTCTCTTCATTTGTATGATGCTTTATCCTTTTCAACCATAGACCCTGAATAGTCTACACTCTAAAGCAAGATCAAGTTAGAGTCATCCCTACCCAACCCCCATCATAGCTGCTATAAATGCTCATGGTTAACTGAACTGTGTTACACAGTAAAAATATCCAGAAAAAATTGCAATTTTCTACATAAAAATGTGCCAGAACATGGAAACATTGTTGCTGCTGTTACTTAGCTAAGATTCATAGATTCAACCAATACGTTCACATAATCTTTAAGTGTTCTAAACAACACTGTTATCTCAATTTAGCTTTTTTCTTTGACATAACCTGTTTTCATTATTTCCTTGGTCTTAGTGTATAGAATGTATGCAATAAACCAGTCAAAATAATATAACCACTTTGGCATGCCATACTGGAGGACAAACATCCACTATAATTATAGGTATAGGTCCCTTGATCGATTCCACAATTATCATGTGATATAATGGTTCATCACCACATTGTGTTACATTATCCTGGGAAATCCTGTCACCTGTAGATTGATGGGTCTACTTTTTGTTGATTTTGGCAGGATTTTGTCCATAAAAATGGTCCAAAGTGTAGAGCAATTTGACAAGAAAGTCCACTTTTTAGTGATGAGATGTTAAAAAAGGACCATTTTAGAGGGTTAGTCTGCTTTTACCAAAAAGTCCACATTTTCAAAATCCCGCACCCTCTAAACAAGGAGTTTAAAAAGGTACCGTAAACAAACAGGTAATTTAATCGATCTTAAAAGCACCCCTAAACAAGTATGATAAGTGTAAAATCCTACCCTTAATAAGTATTGGCAATATTTGACCCCCCTAAGCAAGTAGAAATTTGTTTCTTTGTAGGGTATACTGAATAGCTCATTTACACAAAATGATCCGAATACGAAACAAATTCGAAAAAACAAATTATACCCTAATTTAAGTTCAAGTCCCGGTTCAAGTGTGAAAAGAACACCCTTTTTCCCCCTTATTTCAGTGTTTTTGCTACCCTTTTCACGTTACGTATGTATCGTGCACGATCTTGAAAAAATACCCCTTTTACGTGTTTCTTTTGTCGCGCATGATATCCCCTTATCAATTACCAGTGAACCCCCCCTCCCCCGGGCTCTGGATGGAAAGAGTAATTTGTTTTAAAAAACATCACACATGTGACTGAGACTGAAAAGATAACTAGTATACTAACTTTTGTCTCTGTAGTGCAAATCGTTGTTGTTTCACAGTTATAACAACAATTCATTCCATGAATTTGGTATATGTAGACTACATCAACCATTTTCTCTTGCACATTTTCATAAAACAACTTGGTTTACTCAGCCATGGGCATTAAAAGCAAGGTATAATGGGGGTTGTGTAGGGTTCACTGTACATTGTGCAAAAACATGACGCCTAACTCTTGCTTTGGACAGGACTGGGGTCTGAATAATGGCAATTTTATGCATATTATTGTCTCTAATTTAGCTTATTTGCATATAACAAGAAAACAAAAGCTCAAGTAACAAAATAAATATCATAATCAATATTCCTTGTGAAATTTGCCACATTTTGGTACCAAGGTCGATACACTTTGGATGATGTATGACTGCTTTGACCTTTGACCTTGTGTCAAGGTCACTAAAGGTCAACAGAAAAAATGGCAACATCGTTTTTCTGAATAGTCAGACCCAGTAGTATACATTTATAGTGGTTGCCAACAATTAACATGAACTTCATAAAATCACTATCTGGAGAACATAGGCCCCTCCACTATTACTATAGCACGTGTATGACAGGATTGCCATGCAAATACAGCCTGTCTCAAAAAATACATCGGTCCTCGGGCCGCTTGTGTCGCCTGCCATCGCGGTTAGTGAATGATAGGCCTAACATGACCTTTGACCTTGATATGTGACCTTTGACCTCATCAACAAATGAGGGATCCCATGTTGCACCTATGATTCAAGTTTGGTTCCAATTGAACTTCAACTTTTCAAATGAGGTCAATTTTACAAATTGACCTCACATGACCTTTGACCTTGGTATGTGACCTTTGACCTCATCAACAAATTAGGGATCCCATGTTGCACCTATGATTCAAGTTTGGTTCCAATTGAACTTCAACTTTTCAAATGAGGCCTATTTTACAACTTGACCTCACATGACCTTTGACCTTGGTATGTGACCTTTGACCTCATCAACAAGTGGGGGATGCCATGTTGCACCTGTGACCCAAGTTTGGTTTAAATCCATCAAAGTATGAGGATATTACAGGCAAATGTTAACCCTTTTCGACAACAGACAACAACAACAGACATCATCAACAGACAACTACAGTGGACAAAGTGATCCCTATATGTGTCCGACACAAAAAGTGGTACAATCAGAAAAAAAATGGTTAAATATGAAATTTCAAAAGTCATTTAAAACTTGGCATAATATTAAAGAACAAATTAAAAACTGGGCTTTCTTATTTGCTTTGGTCAATTCAACGATATACCTGAGATGAATATACCATAATTTATGGTATATTTATGGTATATTCATCTTAGGATATTTTGTGCCACTTTCATGCATAAGCAGAGTTGTTTTGAGTAGTGTGCCATGCTGTCTTGAAGCTCAGAAAAGGTTGCAACTTGGCAAAAAGGAAGCCTAGTTTTCTTGACACAAGCTTTAATAGTCAGCGTAAGTTCAATGATAAATCTTTTCTTTTCATAAAAAATATACAAATACAAATATTTATTGCACATTTCAATGAAATGGAGTTTTAAATTTATTACAAAATTGGTATCTGTTAAATCATGCCAGAAATAATATAATTGTAACCAAAATAAACACTCCAAATCCAAGGAAATGTTTTCGCAACTTTTAAAGTTTATGATTGAAAACTCCCTTTTTGAAGAATTTCAAATCTGTTATTCAAATGCAAATAACTTATGTTTAAATAATTCTTTCACCGTTTTCACTCAACCAGGAAAAAGGCACAAACTTGATTTTTGTGTTCCGCAGTAAAAAAAAACAGCTTCAAATGTACGGGCATTTTGCCGTATACGGTTCCGCATACTTTTCTTCTCGCAATTACTGTTAATTACCCATTACGGAGTCTGCAAAATTACGGTCATTTTTTACAGTGTTGGATTTCAATGTACTAGTTTGATTTCGCGAGGTGTCAACAATCCGTAGTCTATCAGAATTTAACACAAATTGCAGTCCATAGCGAAAACACGTCATAAATCAACCATTTCTTGAGCACCTTGCCTTGCAAGCGATTTCCTTTGTTAATTGATTGTTTTTAAAGCGATTTGGTCAAATATTGATGTCTAATGTAAAATCTCACAAATTTAAAGAAACCTAAGGTCTTTCCAGACTATCGCAAATAGTGAAAAATTGACAGCCCCGTATAGTTTTTTTAACACACTTGAAAATACTGTTCAGTTTTTATTTTTTTTCTTGATTTTTGACAAACGTGGCCCTTTTTAAGAAAATGTGTCATTTTTTGCTCCCCCCACGACACAAGAAACCGAAGTTATGGGTCCCTAAGTAAATTGATATATATTCTAAAATATCCCATTCTCATGCATTTTGCCACTCTTTACTGCATTTATTCAAAGAAATACATCTGTTTAAACACATTTTTGTGGAACTAGGTATGATTGGTGTGATTCAAACATTTGAATTGTCTTCACGAAATGTAAATAATACATTGAATACATCACATAATGAATATGCTTATTTCACTGACAACCCCCCCCCCCCTCCCACTACCACCACCACATAAATCTTACTATAGCGCATGTATAACAGGATTGCTGTACAAATAATAAAAGGGGTAGGGTGGTCAAAAAATGAAGGGAAATGTGGTTTTGACATTCCGCTTCCCTCAAAACAAGAAACAAAGCAATCTGGACTTGATTAGTTATTCAATTAGTCTTTTAGTCATAAACACACACCACACCATTACATTGGATTTCAATGTACTAGTTTGATTTCGCGATGTGTCAAAAATCTGTGTCTATCAGAATTTAACACAAATTGCAGTCCATCGCGAGAATATGGCAAAATCGTCAATTTTCATGAGCACCTTGTCTTCAAGCTATTTCCTAGGAACTGATTGGCAATAAAGATGACATCGATGGATCATACAGTGAAGGTGCTGTGTGCATGCATTGTGGTCAAATGAATGTAATACTCCAGTCTGGAGACATTGTTTTATGTTAAAGTCAGGTGTCCTTATTGTGGTGTTTTAAGTTACAAGATAATGTTAGCATAAGCAATTACTTCTTGTGAACATTTCCCCTTTACAATTGCCACATAATACTAATTTATTTGACACAATATGTTTGCACAGAAGTATGCTTATTTGCACTCGGGCTTCGTCCTCAATACTCGCTTTCGGCAGTCAATTTGTGGAAAAATTTTAAAGGCATCTCTGACAAAGACAAGTTAGTAACTCTCTCTTTGCCTTATTTGCCCTGCAACTTTGGCAATAACATGCAAAGACAAATACAAAAAACTTATGCAGTAATTCAATGCACAATCAGCATGTTTTTACAGTAAATTCAGCTTTTTTTATTTAATATTCTGCATTATGGCATACAAGTTTAAATAACATAAAACTTCCACCATATACATGCAGATGGGAGTACCAAGCAAAGCACTGATCAAAATTATTAAGTAGGTAAAGTTTTATTTAAAGCATTAAATGAAAATTATTATTTTATGTATTATTTTTATACATACTTCTGTTTTTTTTTATCATTAACAACAAAGGTCAACCACTGCAGACAACCCTGTCCAGGATTTTTTGCCAATTTAAAACAACTATTTTGACCATGTGCTTTTTGTGACTTAAAATGGTCAAAATAGTTGTTTTACATTTATCCGATGCCATAATTGGATTCATTGTCTAGTTTACTTTCTGGTATGTATACTTTACATATCATAGTCAAATATTTGCAAAGTTACAAGCCCAAACAGACACCCAGAAACTGAGGGTTAACACTGTCCTTAAGTAATCTTTACATAAGCTCATTAGCATAAATACTTCTGTATCAGAGCACTGCCTACTACACGGTTCCCAAAAAATAAGTTCCCCCCCCCAAAAAAAATTCAAGGACACTTTGTTGCATAACTTCACTTAGAACTGCATAATTGGAAAATTTTATAAGGTTTTGAAGAGAAGAAACATTTGGCTCTGCCACAAAAGTCATTACTTTTCAAAAAAACACATTTGGCATCAACACACACTGCTTTTTTTCCAAAAATGAATGTCATAGAAAAGGGCACTTTACCATATCATAGGTGTCAGTCAAGAAATTATCAATTTACTACAAGTTTCATTTCGGCCATATTCATTGATGGTCTGAGGTAATATAAGCTTAAACATTGACACATAGCATGGGCGGCGCCGGGGGTGGGGGTGGCGCCAGGGGTGCCCCCCCCCCCCCCCGAGATTTAAAAATTTAGGAAAAACTGGGTTTTTGCGCAAAAATTAGGGTTTTTAAAACCAAAATTAGTTCATTTTGTACTGTTTCGCCCCCTATTAATGTTTCTCCCCTCCTATGAGTTGCCCGGGCCCGCCCCTGACCCTAGTAACAAACAAACAAGACAATTCAAAAACAAAAAACGAATGAGATGTACTTACAATTCAGCAGGTGAAATCAAATAAAGTCATTTTTCTTTGCATATTGCTCTTTTTCATAAAAGAAAGAGGTAATGTTTGAAATACCTGTTTCAAATCAAAATAAGCTCAATAAGCTCAAAAAGTGCGACTCAATAATCAATGTTTCCTTCAACTGCACTGATGACATCATTGTAGTGTTTACACATGCTGTTTACCAATATTCTAATATTCTGTTGATGAATGTGGTTCCATGCTCGCTGGATAATTCTGCCATGTTGAGCAAGTGCAGCCTTCTTTTTTGTGTTAATCTGCTTCACATTTCGACTGGTGTTGCTTACACACATTTTACCGCATTATTTGTCTGCATATTTGTCTTGCTTGTTTATTTATGCATTTATGTTTTAAGTTGATTTACTTCAGACCGCAATGAATATAAAGGAAATGAAATCATTTTTTCACTTCAGACTTGAATACAGTAAAGTACCACTTTTTCTGACATTTTTGGAAAAGGGAGTGTGTGATGCCAATTTTTTTTTTTTTTGAAAAGCAACGACTTTTGTGTCAGAGCCAAATGTTTCTTCTCTTTAAAACTGTTTAAAATCCCGGGTTTAAAATTTTCTAAACATCCAGTTCTAAGTGAAGTTATGCAACAAAATGTCCTCAAATTTTTTGGGAACCCCTTAATACTAGCCAATTCATGGTGGCAAATTTAAAATAATTCAGGGTGTACAAAAGATTTGTCAAACTCTGTGATGCTGCAAAATGCCAATTAGCGGACAACTTTGGGGATGATGGACCTTCATACAGGGCTTTTGCAGACTGGGCAGCTGACTTTAAAGATGGCCGCAAGTTTGTCAAAGATGGTCCAAGATGTGATAGGTCATTGTCAGCAACTACCTCTGAAATGATCAGCTGTGTAAAAAAATTTTGTTGAAGATGGAAGAGTAATATTGGAACGTATTGCTGCACTTAATGTTGGCATATCAGCAGCAGAAATATAATTTGAAGGACCATCTACACCTCAAAAACCGCAGAGCAAAAGATGAGGGTGGAAGTGGCCTAATATTGTACTTGACAAGTACATACAAGAGGAGGTATATAATGTTCTTCCACAATGTATTTTCTTCCGATACAATTTTTGCACTGTATCTCACATGAGTTTATAGTGAGTACATATTATGAACAGAACTCATCCCCAGGCCCGTCGCCATGGGGGGTGGAACACCCCCCCAGCGATCCTCAAAAAGAGAAGAAAGAAAAAGGGAAGAGAGAGAAGGAAAAGTGAAAGAGAAAAGAAAGAGGGAAAGAGAAGAGAAAAGAAAGAGAGAAAGGGGAAGTAAGAATGAAACAAAAGGAGAACGACATCAGAACGCATGAATTTGAACTCCAGACTTGCATAAATCCAAATATCACAAATATTTGGCTTCCCCTCAAGCCAATTAGTTTTGTTCCAAGCCTAACCAACGGTAATCATGAATTGTTAATGTGCCAACAGTACTTGTGATCAAAATGTGTAAAATAAATTTGAGAAAACACGAGGGGAGCCATGGGCCATTCCCCAAGTTTAGTCTACCAGTATAAGGGGAATTTTCAGTCGGGGAGCTGAAGTGGTCAAGAAAAAAATTGGTAGGGATCGATTCCCTAGCCCCAGCACCATAGACTTATAGGTCTACTGGCTGTCATTTGAATTAATTACTATACTTAACCCTTCAAAAATACCTTTCTTAATAGCTAAAATCCACGAGCTTCCGGGGGCTCCGCCCCCTGGACTCCGGCAGGGGCTCTGCTCATGCACCGCATCCGTTAAAGACATTGGCGCTAGCTATAATGTGTATAGTTCCCTTCGGCGGTACAAGCTTAATACTGCCCGTATCAGTGAGCAAAGTTAGAAACCAGTCTTTTCTTTGAATTGGTTACCATTTACCCCCTCAAAAAGTGGTAATCTTGAAGGTTCTGAATAGCTGAAATCCAAGAGCTTCTGGGGGCTTCGCCCCTGGACCCACAGAAGGGCTCTGCTCCTGCACCACACCCATTAAAGACATTGGCGCTCGCTATATGCAATTCTCTTTGGCAGTACAAGCTTATACATGTATACTGCCCGTCTCAGTGAGCAAAGTTAGAAACCAGTCTTTACTCGGGTCGTTACTATTTAGGGCCTACCCCTCAAACAGTGGTCATTTTGAAGGTTCTGAATAGTTTAAATCCAACAGCTTCCGGGGGCTCCGCCCCCTGGACCCCGGCAGGGGCTCTGCCCCTGCACCCCGCCAGGGGCCCTAAAGCGGGCCCCTGTACCCCACCCATTAAGGGCTTTCCGGTTTGCGCCCGGTTTCTGTCAAGGCACTTGCGGAGTGCAGTTCAAACGATCAAGAAAAAATGGTCTGTAAGAGCATCTACTTTGGACAATTTCCAACGGCCCTTAAGTGGGCCCGAACCGTGCGCCGTTAGTTGTATTGTTTTATTCGCTCACTACACTTCCAAGGACTCTTACTGCAGCAATAACATTTCTTCCCTTTACACCCCCCCTGACAAAATGTCTAGCGACGGCCCTGCTCATCCCAATCTTGCAATTGAAGTACTTGTGGTCACTATAAACTCTGTGACAACCAGTGCAAAAATTGTATTGGAAGAAATGCATTGTGTGAAGAACACTATACCTCATCTTAGTATGTACAATGCACACAGAAACATTTGTAACTGGTGATAAAACATAGATACACTTTCATGAGCTGCATTCAGAGGAGAAAAACAAAGTTTGGGCTGATAAAGATGGCGAGGCCTCAAACATTACATGATGCAGTGCCAGTACAAGTAGCAAGAAAGTTTATACACAATCTTTTTTGGATGGACATGGTATTGTTACAAAACTCCATGGGGTTCCACTGTCACCAGATGGTACAATTGTTCAAAGGTTTTGCCAGCGATCATCAAATTCTACAATAAGAAGCATCTAAAGACAAGAATGTCACAGATATTTCTGCATCATGGCAGTGCTCCAGCATATAGGTCTTCATTGTAAAAGCATTAGAAGCAAAAGCATCTGTATCTTGCCCCTTTCCCCTTACAGTCCAGATCTGTCACTTTGTGATTTCTGGCTGTTTCCACCTTGACAACTGAAAGCTGGCCTTGCAGGGCTTCAATATGACAGCTGAAGGATTAACCCTCAGAAGTGCCACTGCCATTCATCAGTGCCTGAGAGATAATTGAAGAAAACTTCATAGCAGCATTCAAAGTGTCTCCAGCATCTCCAAAAGTGTGTACATGGAGGTGAGATGAAGTCATAACTCCTCATGCTTTTAATTCTTGAGATATTTTGCAGGAACTTGGGGAATTACAGAAGGGAAGGAAGTGATTTATTGCATCTCCTGTTAAGCAATTTGTCACCCCTACAACTTCAAGAAATTTTCCACCAATACTAATAAAACTCATTAAACAATAATGCTAAAAATTCATTGGAACTTCACACACTTATTAAGATACATGTATACACCTGATATCAACTACATTTAAATCATATATACAAATATATTAGATACAAAGTGTGGCATTCAAATTTCATTACATTTACAATGTACATTTGGCAAAACACATCAAACAAGCTGTGTAGACCGGTGTGCATCCCATATATTGATAGTTCCTTTATGACTTATTTCAGTCCAAATTAGAAAAGTTGAAGGGATATGCATACTTATACACTGTATTATACAGCTACTTTCTTTCAAAGTAAATGTTTAATCAAGAGCTCAATTGAAACAAGCATATGAAGCTAAAGGAATTAGATCTCACAATACTTGATTGCAGGAAAAGAACAAGACCACTTCAGCAAAAAAGGTAAACATGTAATCTCTCTCAAGTGTTTCTGCAGTCATTATTTAAGAAATGATTTTATAACCTTTTTTGCTTGTGTCGCCTGCCATTGCGGTTTGTGAATGATAGGCCTCATATGAACTTTGATCTTGATGTGACCTTTGACCTCGATCAAATGAGGGTTTGCATGTAATCTCCATAAACCAAGTTTGGTTCCAATTGAACTTAGGTCAATTTTACATTTTCAGCCCATCTTACAACTTGACCTCACATGACCTTTGACCTACAACGACAAAATCAAATATTTTAGTCATTAATGTCCATACGGAAACTTCGAACAAGTAAATGAATGAAGATTCATATCTTTCGACACTGCTGTTTTCTTCCTTTTCAGTCATTTTTTCATTTGGAAAATATACCATATATGAGAGTCCTACAGCCTTATCCTTCACTTTTAAGCTATTTCCATGCAACTTTCAAATATTTAAACTATTTTGGGTGGAACACTGATAGTGTCTTTAAATTTTAAATTGAAAAATAATAACATCAACATTTGCTCTTGTAGATTTAATTTAGCAGATCACTAGTAGTGCCTTTAAATTTTATAGCATGACCATCAAGAACAAAAGTTGATACAAAATAATTGATAGTGAAGCTGCTAATTAACATTACATACAAGCCAATAGGGAATGTTTTGTACTGTTCCCCAGTTTCTTATCCCCCTAATTTGCTGTTAAAATGACATATCTCCAGATTACTCTCTAACCATGGAGGAAATGATCTTCATACATTTAATACACATTTTAAAATTTACTAAGGTGGCTGTATACAAAGACAATTATACAATTTGTATTTCACAGAGTTGAATGTGTTTTAACAAAAGCTGGTACATGTACAAAGTGTACATTCATCTTGTGTCATTGTCATATTGACTTCCCCTCAAAAAGGTGAAGCATATTCAGGAATTCATGCCATCATTGTATTAAAAAAAAAGCAATTTTATTTAATTCCATATTTTTTATATTTTTTAAATATATTTACTGGTATTTCTGTAATATAATAGCACAATTATACTCTATTGATTATAACAATTTATTGAAATTATTGTACACTAAATTACAACACATTGAAAAATAAATTGTTTACATATAGATGATTTTGTTCTCCATTTTATTAGAGTATTGCTGCAATGGCATCCAATATTAATTTAACAATTAAATACAAACAGTCTCTGTAAAATCTATAAAACAATTTGAACTTGACAAACTTTTATACATATGTATAAAATCACTAGAGTCCAGAATACTTAAGACACTTATACATAATATTCACTGTTTATTACAAGTCATTTTAGTATACTTTTCTTGGATCTGTGTTATAAAATTCTCAATGTTGTGAGTGCAAAAACATAGTAAAACACATTTCAAATTTAAAGGCATATTCAGTGATTCACTTGAAATATTTTTAATCAAATTTGCTGTAAATGGACAAAATGCGTTCAACATTTTTTTTTACAACAAAAGAATATATACTTTTTATCCAGACCATGTCCATAAAAAATATTTCCACATTTCCAGCTACATCTTTGGCTTAGCAACGTTTTTGAAGTACATACTATCCCAAGGATTTATTTAAATGGTTCTTTTTTACAAAATATCCCTTAAAACCTTCATTATTTCTGGAAGGAAACCTGTATTGACAGTACAGTGGGATGTCTCATGAAATAGACCTAACAGTAAGTCAATAAAAAGGCCATTTTAATAGCTTTTAATGCATGGTATATTTCAATATCTACATACAATCACACACTTAACCATTCCGGTGTTTATTCCTGAGATGGTAAACTATTTGTAGGTGCAAAAATATTAAAATTTTGGAAAAGAGTAAGCTAATGTAGGTGTTTTCATTTTAACTGAGTGTCCTTATAACTTAATTCGAATTAGAAAATAGAATAGTGATATAAGATTTTGTTGGTGTAGTTCAGCTGACCAGAATTAATGAAAAGGAAAAAAATGTACAGAAAATCCACTGAATGGTCCAAAATGTACATGTTTTTTTGTAATTTTGAAGCTTCCCTGAAAATTGTTTACAGAATATGTTGCACAAAGTTGGCACTGGGAAATGAAATTATAGTCATTTTAGTGTGTTATATCTCGCATATTCTTTGTACCATGCATCTCACCTTTTCAACATACACATGCTTTTTTTTTAACAATATTTATCAATAAATACAAAATTTTCTGAATTATCAATTTCTATGACAACCATATTGTTTAAAAAATGCAATATATTTGAATACTTTCACATGCAAAAATATTGAGTCTTAGAGGCAGGTAATTTTGTTATATGAGTTTTGAGCTAATGCCTGGCATAATTGTAGCAAAAAATACAGAAACAAAAAATACTTCACATGCAATGATAGTTTGACACATTTCAGTTACAAAGTAACTAATGTTGTCCCAAATATCGTACTCTAAGCACTGGAATAATAGTACATTTAATGTGATGAACATACATGCATTTGAAATATAACATGTATAATATAAACAAGTAAAACAAATAATAATAATAATAATGTACTCTTATTTGACATTTGGCTATGATACACGTACTATATAATATGCTCCTTGCACAGAAAAAAAGTACTCAGCTACATCAAAGCTTTCAGCTCTAAATTTCCTTTTCAATCAGAGCAATATAATTTGGTTACACATGCTGCTCCAGATAGTGTATCAGTACTGCATGACAAAATACTACTCTCTATTTGATACATTAATAGGAAGCTTGTTAACACAATAGCACAGGGAATTCAATGTATGCTGTACAGTCATCCATGAAAACACCTAATTTGGAATATCAATTTTGCATCATTTACATTCCCAAACTAGTTGCTTTATTAATCTTTACCACTAACGCCCACACTCCTTACAGAACACCATAGAACTGAGTGAGAAAAATGCACTAAGTCCCGGATGTATAGCGATTGCGTCATCAAAGACACATATGGGTGACACCGTCATAGCGTGGTATCCCAAGTGATGTGCTCGGGACCCAAAGGGCCCCTGGTGCGAGACAAATCCAAATTTGCCACTTTTCTCCTTCCCCTCTCCCGCTATTCCTTCACTCTCTCCCGGGATATAGGCTACAAACAGATCGTGAGTTAGGGTTACTGGATTTCATATTGTAGCAGCGAGTTTGCTGTACAGAAATTGAGTGTAAATTTTATTCAAATTGAAATGAAATGAGTAGACAGCCTTAATACAGCAGATGATGTATATACAGAATACTATTTAAAACAGGAAACAACATTAAATTATAATTTTTTAATACTTCAAAATGGATGGAAAACAAGAAGACACAGCACTTTGTCTTGTACCAAGGTGTTTGTAGTTATATACAGATATATAATAGTAGTTAAAGCACACTCAAAATTGTAGCAGCATTTTGGTTTTCAGCACTTCAAATATACCTTTTTAAGCATAATTCGCAAACATCGAAATCTTGTTTACAAGTATGCAAAACAAACAAAATGCAAAACAGGAACATATATGTACAGTTTCCTAAATATACCATGGAATAAAATTGTGAAAATATATATTTTGCAACAAGAATGGGGCTATTTCATCACAATGACTGTCTGTTTTGCACCTTTGAGATAAAATTAGCTTCCACACAACTCTTGATAGTTTACATTAAAAGTAAGCCTTGCCTTTTGTGAAAGCTAACACAAAAAGACAATGTGATAATAGAAAGGGATTCAAAAGCGTTTATACATATTACAGACATTGCAGAATTCTTTACAGTGTAAATGGCCAGTTGGTCTGCTGGTATTTAAAGGTGTGTGACCTCTACAATATCCTTATCCACCATTTTACCCACTCAAAATTTAGATTTGGTTTTGGAAGTTCGTATTTTTCTTATAATACCCCAGTGCAATTTAAGGCCTGGGAAATGTTATGACCAAAAACATTCCCAAATGTGGTTGATGACGCAGCTCATGCACATACACACCGTCAAATGAGCCAATTTGGTATACATTTATGCTTCTTTTTTTCCAAACAGTTGGACAGATTTAGCTCAAAATTTGCAACAAAATGTTTTTGGTGATATACTGTTATGTTCTATGTGAAGGAGAAAATGAATGGAAAATTGGACCATGATCTGGACACACACCTTTAACCAAACTTCTTGCAAAATGAAACAAAATGCACTCATTGGTTAATACTCTGTCATCAAACACTTTGATGAATGACTGAATAAAACGTGTAAATATGCAGTAGTGCATTTCATTTGGCAAAATACACAAAGCTGATGTTCAATGATGCTTTGTTCTTGATGTGAGCATGATGACCTAGAGGCATACGTACAGACTATAAAACACTAATGTGATTAGTAAATTGACAAAAAGGAGGAAACCTTGTGAAGCGCAGCACGCGAAGCTCTTGCCCCCATGGCTGGAGGGCCAGGGGCCTGCTCAAGGGCCCCTGGCGGGGTCCAGGTTAAATGAAAATGTAAATGTCTCAATTTTAAAGGCTCTTAACTTTAAAACTGAGCCATCTACATACATTATGAACTGCGTCATGAGATAGAGCTCTTTAAAATAAAACTTTTCTGGAAAAATGGACAGAGCTCCACAATCTGACAACCCCATTAAAGGAACTGTCAGTAGAAACTAAGTCCATATGGAGAATTTGTTTATATTACATGAAAAAGAAGAAAACTCTTAAATTTTAAAGGATCATAACTTGAAAACTGAGCCATCTACATATGGACTGCATCATGTGATAGAGCTCTTTATCTTTAAATTACTGCTTAGCTGAAAAAATGGACAGAGTTCTGCCATCTGACAGTCCCCATTTAAGAACTGTCAGTACATATGGAGAATGTTGTTTAGCTACAGTTGTACATTAAATGAACTTAAAAGTCCAAATTTTTAAAGGCTCAAAACTCAATAACTAAGCTACCTGTACGAACTACATCATGAGATAGAGCTCTTTTAAATATTTTTCCAGAAAAAATGGACAGAGCTCCACTATCTAACAGCCCCATTTAAGGAACTGTCAGTAGGGAGCTTAGTCCATATGGAGTAATTTTTAAAAAGTGCATGAAAAATATGAGTCTAAACTCTCAAGGCTTGAAAACTTTAAAACAAAACCACTGTAACAATACATTGTTTGTAGGTCTAGCCCTTTGCACCATATCATTGCAGTTAAATAGTTAACTAAAATACCTTCAAAAGACATTTACTATACAGCAGTTAAATGGTTAAATATATTAATAAAGATATTAATATGGATGAACGATCCGAAAGTTGAGAGAAACAATGTCGGAAACCATTTTAATCCTTTGAGAACTAATGGCGACTCAAGTCGCCGTTCAAAATTACTCTGTCAATTTTTGCTTCAAAAATGTAAAAAGTCTTCATTTTCCTGAGAACACTCAGAATTAGCATGAAAAATGCATTTAAATGAGTCAAAACAAGCCTATAGTCCTTGTTGGTGTTTTAGATGGCTTTCCAAATCACCTGCAAACATTTGGAAAGCCACCTCTAAAGCCACTGAATTATGTGTTACAAATGTATACAGAACTGGCCAGGGTCCAAAGGGTTAACAGACTTTATAAATTGAAAATCTTTCAAATCTATGTTCTTTTATTCACTTTGAAAAGATATTGCCCTCTTCTTTTAACTTTATTTTTCTGTATTTACTTACTTTTCATGCACTATTTTTATTTTAGTGATACAAATGGTCCATTTTCCGTATTTTTTTGAAAACGTATGGCCGGAATACGGAAAATCCATACTAGTTGGCATATCAGCAATTAGCATAAAAAATGGGTCTGGAAACTGTAGAAAAACATTACGTATCTAATAAAAGAAGGCTGATATTATTTGTGATGCGATCTGGGAAAACCTGCCACATGGTGCAAAATTTATATTTTGAGTTTTGACTAATATAAAGTTTCCACAACTTTTTACTTCTTTCTTCTATGATACACATATCAAAAGTTATGCCTTATACAATCTGACAAAAAATAAAGTACAACATAACAGATTTTAAGGTATTTTCTTTATTTTTTCAAAACTGTCCTGTGCGACATGTGGCAGGTTTTCCCAGATCACATCACATTTATCAATGAACCTGCAGGTTGGACTAAAAGTCAACCTACTTGGGTTCGAAATACAACCTAATTTGATCAAAATGCAATTCTTTCCAGGATTAAAACATTTTACAAAACCAAATTACATGCAAATCTTCAGTAGTCATTATACCTTGTTTTAAAATAATATATTAGAGTAAATTAAGTTTAATTGGTTTGATGTTTTGATTAAGTTTAATTGGTTTGATATTTTATTACAAAGACCATGATAAGAGAGGACCTACCGAGCAGAGAGCAGCATATAGTTTCCCATTTTTCTCTCCGTGGTTGGGCAGGACACATTATTCAATACTAAATTCAGAATTTAGATGTTGTGGCACAAAGCATTAACTCAAAGCAAACTATTCCCTAAATTCCTGATTTTGACAGAAAATTCCCTGATGAGTATAATAAGAGTATAAATAATTTGTATCACCACTACAGTGACAATTGCCATGAATTTTGCCTCAGAAAAGAAGAAATGGTCTGCAATGCCTAAACACACTGGATGGATTTCTTTCCAAGTATTGCTTTAACTACTCACAGTATCCATGTAAATTTGGTATGAGAGGGAAGAAAACATTTTAAGAAAAAAATTCTCAGCATACTCCCTTGAGTATGCCAAGAGTTTTGAGAAAAGCTGCTGCCAGCAGGGCGACCATTGCCGATGTGGTCAAAAATCATGTGTGATCATGTGGCACATATTGCATTTTGGCATTATAACTAAAATCATTCCCATTCCTTATCGACTAATATACCGGCTCTTTAAAATTTTATTTTTAAAATTACTTTTTAACTCTTACATTTTAGAACATTTAACATTTCAACAATCAACTTAAATTGGGGTCGAAATTTAAAAAGTCTGACTATTACAAACCACTGTCAGGTTTTTTGTCATCAAAATGTATGAAACATTCCAAAGTAATTTGGTAACTTTCCCAATGAAATTTTCATAATTGTCCAGTACTCGCTCAACATTTTTAATTGCTGTATCTTGTACTCTCTTACATTAGCAAGATTGCAAAATACATCAAGTAAACCAACAGCAGCGTGAATTACACTTTACAATGCTGGCTTTTAATGTGGATCACAGGCTCACTCTCTCTCTGCTCAATTAGGATTGCTGGACAATGTACATTTGAGTTACCAGAAAAATATATCCTTATGTATTTCTCTCCAATTTCTCTGTTTTCCCATTAAAGGATTTAATAATAATTAGTCACTAATTCATTCAAAGTTAATTCATATTTGGTTTAATCATACTTAAAAATATTAGCCTTTTGAAAACAAATACTTTTTCGGTCAAAGGCCTGGGCAAAGAGCAGAAGTCACAAGTGTAGTCGCTTGCTCCTGTTTGAAATTGTTGGCAATTTGGTTCAATCCTTGTGACTATTACACACACATCAAATCTTTTCTAGAGTGGCATAACTAGGGTGGAACAATATAATTTGGGAGAAATCTTATGAAAATACATTTTGCAAAGATGATCACGGTATCATATTGATAGGTCCTAGTAGATTTTCTTGATCAATTATTACTTTTCCTGATCTCATTTGGGGCAAGGGGGAGGGCAAGGTGTGACAGACTCCTGAATATTATATTATTTTTCTGTATTATATTAATTAAATCATGTTAAATTTAATCATATAAATTATGAGTGAGGAGAACTGGAAAATATTAATATGAAACTTGCAATGTGTTGTGCAATAAGCATGACTTATCTGACTGACCTAGTTCTAAATGGACTAGTGTGTGAAGACTTCCTGAGTACAAACATGTCAGAATATGTCCCCAGTCAAGGACAATTGGAGCACAGTGTCTTATCATCTTCATTCTAAGAACTGCATAGAGGTTCTTTGTTTACCTATAGGAAGCAAGATTGCACACCTGTTGATGAACAATTGACTGTGTAATTGCTATGTCAAAACATATCAGGTGTAGGATGTGGAAGATTGTGGACTTCCTTTAAACATGTTTCAGCGAACTGAAAAGATGACAAAATGTTCGTCTTGTCTCCGCGTGTTTGTTGCATCATGGGAGATTTTCTATGGACAAATTCTGTTGCAAGTCATTCTTCTTTGCCAATTGTCAAGAGATTTCATCGAGTGTAGACCTCTCAAACAGAAGGTGGAGAACTTTCATAACATTTGATTTATAAAATCTTATGTTCTTTATTACAATTCTGGAAAGTTGTTAGAATTGTCAGAGCTGCTCAAAATTTGGTACCTTTGGAAAAACAAAGGTTATTATTACAATTCCAGCAGGACATTTCTTCTGTACCAGTGACATTCACCTTTAATGCACTGAGTACCTGTATGGACAAATGTTATACCATCAAGCTGCAGTTATACTTCCAGTGTTTCTCCAAGTCTACGAGGTTACAAATTAATCGGCCGGTCTAGACCAAAAGACTTTTGCGATTTCGCGAAACTAGTTGAACTGTACCAGCAAGAATTGTGTCGCCAAGATTATGTGAACCTGATTCTACAAGACCCTGGTGCGCACCCAACAGTGAACTTTGAACTGTAGTTTAATGATTATGTGCATTGTGTATTTGTAAATAGGTAAGAAACATAATAATTTTTGTGCATTGTTAATTTCATGATTGATCAGAATTCATTTATGTATATATTAAAATCATTACTTTGAATTTACATCTTGGTCAAGTCAATCTTCTTACAAATCGTCATTGTGAATTTTGTTTTATGAACCACGGGAGGTTGCTTTTCTGACCTTGAGTACGTCTCGTAACAAAGGATTTTGAGTTGGGGGCTGTCCGTACACGAGCAATTTGAAAAATGTTAACTGAAAATTTAACACACACACATACACATGCACACACATAGATTAGTATGTGCCTCCCTACAGGTGACATAAAACCACAACTGCGAATCACTATTGGCAGCCATTTTAAAAAATGGGTTACTTTGGGGTGATTTTATAATAGCTGCAACAAATTATAAATCAGATTGTAGACTTGGATAACACCAAGCTATGCATTAAGGAATAAATCACATCAAGTGAAACAGAGTATTAGGGACTAATGTCTGTTCAATTAACGTACATGCCCAGTTTTTAATTTTTGTTAATAAAGTTCATTCAAAAAGTATTGAAAGAAAATTACTTGTACGTCAAAAAATTGCCTTAGATCTATAAGCTTTCTCAAAGTCTGGAGCACACACAAAACAAGGAGTCAAATTCTTTCAATTTTAGTCCTCTTTTCAAATGATCCAAACTGTTTTTATGTGATTCAGAGATCCCATTTGAATCCCATCCCGGCGGCCAAATCTCATTTGCTTTTGTTTTCTTCTGAAAATTGGTAAAAGTAAAATTTAGTAAAAATGTCAACAAATCGCGCCCCCTATTTGTCATCATTTCAATCCATTTTTTGCGCTGTAGTATTGGAAATTGCTGTAGTAAAGACACCTGTAAGTTGCTAAGCTCAACATGCCGTACTTGTAAAGGAATGACGATTTTCATGCATTGTTTACTAATAAAAGTTGGAATCCGACTTTTTTCAGGTCTAGAAACAGTCTCAAGTAGCAACTTCGAGACTGCTTTAAAATGCTTTTAGTTTCTGTTTTCACAAAGAACAGTAATATAAGGTGTTGATATGACCTAACACTAGCAATTTAGAGACAAAATGGGTATTTTGAATTTGGAAAAAAATGACTGTGGCTTTAAGTCTGAAGAGCTTTTCTTTTGTAACTAATGTGTTATCTTCTTTTCCTTTTCTAATAAATAAAACTGGACAACTTAAGTTATTTGAAAGTGATCTTACATTGAACGCTTACCATACAAAGTGTGATGTTACATTGTATTTCACGCTATTTGCAAACCAGACATTTGCTTACAAAGTGAGAATTCTGCATTGCCAAATTAAAGGGGGATGGCCCGAATTAAGTCTATAACACTAACAGGCTTTAACCCCAAAACCCCATCTGTAAAGTTTTGTGCCAATATTTCAATCAGTTTTGATGTGAGAGCTAAAAATGTTGTTTTTTTGTGGTATTATAAATAAAAACTGGTGAAATTAATATTGGTTGATCAAAATGGGGCACATTTTAGCTCATAACTAAAACCAAAAGAACCATTAGCCCTAAGATTTCACAGGGTAATGAAAAAATAGCTTTCTTCTGATACCAAAATTTGACCACTCTGGGGTTCTGGGGACGAGGCTATTAGCCATTGGACCAAAGCCAAAGATACTACTACCTTATAGATGAGGCCCAAAATTGTTGTGTTGCATTCAAGTTTTAAAAAAAAGGAGTTGTCCAGGAAAACTTGTTACAGCCCCCAAGAATTCACTTTGAGTAAGATTAAGTCATAAATTAGCACATAAAATATTGTAAATTAATCTAAATAATATGATGTAAAAATATACCTGGTTGTGTGCATAACTGGTGTGTATGTAGCAATTAGAATTCAAGAGAACCGCGGAGAATGTTCTGGAGGTTACTTGAGACTAGGAGATCAGACTAGCCTAACTCAAGGTGATGTGTGTCTGGCTATAGATGGCGCCCTACTGTATCTACAGGCACAGTGCTGTGTGTGGGTGATGGCTATGAACATTCTAATGTGGGAACAGTAATCGCAGTCTCCTGATTAACTAGACAATACACTGTGAACTTGATTACAAATTTTAAAACAAAGTATTTATTTTAATTGTGTGTTTAAATCAATCTCATTCAGACATTGATTAGGTATCAATAATCAAAGATTTATCTATAATAAAGTTGTTAATTTATGAACTACTAAACTTACTACCTGGTGTGTGCCGCGACGCGGGCTGCAGCGAGATTACAATTAAGATGCCGAACTTGCAAAGAGTCCTGGTGAATATTCCAGCGCAAAACTCCGATTTCCAATAGTGGGACGTGTCCACGGACGACTTGTCCTTACTGAAGAAAACCAGCTCCTAATGACTCCCGATGCTCGGAGGTCGACTAAATATAAAGTCCAAAAGTGCTGTAGCTTGTTTATCCTTGGATAACTCAGAGGCCACGAAATACGGAAACCGAAGACGGCTAAACAATCGGACAAAACTACTGGAGCTGAGACTATGACAATGTCCACTACAGAAGACTATAATTGACTGCGATTACTGTCGCTGTCAACTTGGAAACTCTGCTAATAACTTGGAGCACGATGGTATTAAACTCTCCTTGGAGTAATGATGTTGTGATACTCTCCCTCATCTTCTCTCACCAGGGCTTTATATATCCTCTCAAACAATACTAGAAGGATCTGGTCCTCTCTATATGAGTCATGTGCTAAATATAGTCCATTACATCATAATTCTGGATTCAGCTCCAATGTTCCCACATTAGAATGTTCATAGCCATCACCCACACACAGCACTGTGCCTGTAGATACAGTAGGGCGCCATCTATAGCCAGACACACATCACCTTGAGTTAGGCTAGTCTGATCTCCTAGTCTCAAGTAACCTCCAGAACATTCTCCGTGGTTCTCTTGAATTCTAATTGCTACATACACACCAGTTATGCACACAAACCAGGTATATTTTTACATCATATTATTTAGATTAATTTACAATATTTTATGTGCTAATTTATGACTTAATCTTACTCAAAGTGAATTCTTGGGGGCTGTAACAACTTCTTTAAAAAAACCATGCATAGTCATAATCTGCATGAGCTTTTTTACAATAGCCTAAAGCTTTTTATTTTGACAACTAAAAAGTTCTAAATGACCAACTTCTCAGTCAGCCAGGTAACAAAGTATTTTTCTAATGTCTCTCTTTTGGGTTCTAGGCTGGTTGTTAATTCCACATGTTATTCAAGGTTGTGTGTTGCTCAACACTATATGTAAAATGCCTTTGTAAAAATAACAATGCAAACTCGTATTTACGCTATGCATAAAATACGTCCCCTCTGAATGTTGTGATAACTAAGAAATAACCACATAATACCAGACCATCCTTAAATTCTGGCCAACACTCCCTTAAACCCAGGACTGCTAGACCACCCTACTTA
The DNA here is from genome assembly GCA_023653785.1 of Ophioderma brevispina. Taxonomy (NCBI): domain Eukaryota; kingdom Metazoa; phylum Echinodermata; class Ophiuroidea; order Amphilepidida; family Ophiodermatidae; genus Ophioderma; species Ophioderma brevispina. The sequence goes on from JAMKCH010064056.1 coordinate 53,092, forward strand.
AGCCATGCAATGTCCTTCAACCCACCAAAATCAATTTGCACCATTTTTTGCATAATTTATCCATAACTCCCCCCAAAAAACTCTAACAACATAACTCATCAATGAACTTCATCTATAACTCACTGAAAATAACTCTAAAACAACTCATCGATGAACTCCATCCATAACTCGCCAAAAATAACTCTAAATAACAATACTTATTGATGAACTCCATAACTCACTAAAAATAACTCTAAAACAGGTCAAACATCAAGGGTTAAATGTTAGCACCCACCAAGATAGCCAAATGTTGACCTTTTTTGACATTTCCCCACCCCTTGCACTCACAGAAATAATGCAACAGAAGTTGTATTCACTAGATTGAGTTGAGATGACTCAACTGAGTCAATTCAAGATATCAACTACTAACCCCAACTCAACTCAGCAAAGTAAACATTACTTTCTCTTGCATTAACTCAACTCAACTCAATTAAGCCATCTCAACTCAACTCAATCAATTTAATGCAACAGCCTGTTGCATTTTTCTATGAGTGTGTCAGAACACTCTGGGGGAATCTGGGGGATTGAATCACATGGTTAGTAGGGGCTTGTCCCCTTCTACAATTTACCCAAGTTTGGCTAATCTGGCTCATCTAGAAAAAAAGATATGGCCATATGGACGGAGCCCATTTTATAGTCCCCTTCCGAATAATACCTTGCTGACTGACAAGTTTGTAATTTGAAGTGTTGAGGCAAATTATGATTTTCTTTAAATTTCCACAATTAGATTTTTTGCATCTTTTGAGGCCTGAACAGCAAATGCTCATTTGAATTTACTTACTACTTTAATAGTCTAATCCCATTTGGCCTAATTCCCACTGGGCCCAATCCTATTCCATCCCATTCTGTCTAATCCAAATTTGTCCAGTTCCCATTTATTCCATTCCCATTTTGAACGGGATGAAATCCAAATAGGATAAAATAGGAATTGAACCCAATGGGAACCAAGTGGGAACAAACCAGTCTTCTTTCAACCCCTAATATACTTCATTTTTCATAAAGCTTTTACAACTTCTGATAACATGGCAGGATAGTTTTGTTCCACACTAAGAGATGGTAAAGTGAATGTTCTTCCTCCAGACTTTACTGATACAACAGATAGATGAGATGATGGAGCATTGCTTTGTCGACTTGTTTCCAGTGACAACACTGGCAAGGCATCTGCCATGTACGGGTCATCTCCTATTAGATGTTTGTTGTGGGTATGATTTGCCTCACGTTTAGGTCTGTAATGAAACAAAGAAGAAAACATGTTTTGTAAAGTAAGGGATACAACACAATGTAAAACATGTATAAATATATATAACAGAAAATTAAATTTGAATGTGGGAGTTTGAGGTTTACAGATGATTCTCCAAGTGAACTATAGTTAGATCAGATACTTTGCAAACTGATAAAGAATATCAAAGAATATCATTTATTTTTTTTATGGTGCTGCCAATACCAATTACCAATGCAACTCTGCAATAATCTAAAAATATTTGGAAAATTGGGGGCGCTCTTAAAAAAATGTGCTGTTATTGTTTTAAGACTTTACTGTTTCTTGAGTTACTCTCACAGACACCAAGTGCTAGCAATGGGCAAGCTCTTGTTCATAGTTGGAAAAAGGCAGGATTATTGGAATGTTGGAGGCAAGATTATCACAAATGGAGTAGGAGGAGCAGGGCTGGCGTTATGCTATGCCGATCACTGCACCACTTTTTGAGAAAAAGCAAAGAGAGAGAGAGAGAGAAAGGGAGAGAGAGAGGGAAGGCGATGGAGATAGAGTGAAATCTACGGAGTTCAAAGTTTCAATTGTCATACAAAATGTTAGGGTGCAAAACTAAGACTGTGGTGTGGTATTTTAAATGTAGGCCTTATGCTGACCCAGTGACATCAACACAGTCAGACCCCGGGGGTCACTTCATACATTAACTTGGTTTGCATACTCGTCAGAAAAAGCATAGAAAAGGGTCACATTTTACATCTTGAGAAAAAAGGCTACCTTTCATGTTAAGCTTCAACGTTTAGGGTCATTATTTCAACCGGTTTTTGACAGTTATGGTATTTTTTCACTGACTGTTTCATAGCATTTATTTCCGAGTTTATATATATATATCCCACATTTTTTAGGGTCCCCACTTTCTGTGCCTGCGTGCCTGTTAAGGACCCCCTTTTGCAGTATTGCTGAGTGTGAGGTGAATCCAGCCACCCCGTTTAGCGGGAACAAAACCGGATTTAAAACTTTGGTTTAACTAACTTTCACATTATGACCAGAAGTGCCTTTAATGACCCCAGATTGACTTCTTGACCCATAACTTTTGAAGCCAGTCAACCAATGATGCTTCTGAGCAAATTTGGTGTCAACCAAATCAAGAATGTGGAAGAAGCAGCAAATTGTGAGAAAGAAAGAACAAACTACAATCTTGTTCATAATTGTTGGAACACTTGGACACACTTGGTCAATCTCGCTGCATATTATTTTCAACACTGACTTGGGAGGGGACGGGGAGGGTGAAAGAAAGTCTATAGTTATAATCAGGGGCGGCACCAGGGGGTGGCCGCCCCCTGAGAGTTTGAAAATTTTAAGGATGAGGAGGTTGCAAATTTTAATTAAAAAAAAAAAAATTAGGGGGTTTTAACCAAAATGAGTTCATTTTGTACTGTTTTGCCCCCCCCATGATGTTTCGCCCCCTCCTATGATTTTACCATGGTGCCGCCCCTGGTTACAATGCATTTCAAGCCTATATCTGCCAATATTAACAAGTGTTTCAAGGACTTATGAACAAGATTGTAGAATCTGCGCTCTTGCAAGAGCGCAAGCCAAGTTACGCTGATGTGTAGCAATGCTTGGCCATTTGACTTTTCTTTTGTTTTTGTTGCACAGAGGTAAAGAAATGAAGTATTGACAACCATATTCAAGTTACAGAAGTGTAAATAAAAAAATCAATTGATCATGTCGATCAAAAAAAAAGTCACCTAACATATGATTCCCTACCAGACCTCCTTTGAAATGATGCGTAAAAGAACCCAAATATTCCCCAAGCATGTCAATCACAACTGCACAGCCTGCAGTTGACTTAATTAACACAGGGACACTGTCTCACCAATTGTATAGTGATTTTATGTTCTTTCCTGGTTGAGTATTTACAATAAAGCCTAACCCGTCCCCTGTGGTATTAAATGGATCAAACCAAACAACACAGTGAATGTCAGTTCCATTCATATGTTAATTGCAAGTAAACAAAAATAAACAGTAATTAAGTCAGAATTATTTTTTTTAAATCTTTAATAAAGACGAACATAGATTTGAAATCTAAATCATTGTGTGATTTTAGCATGAAAAAAATTGTACAAAATGGCCGACGACAGGGCATGGCCCGCACCTTGTTATATTTCGGCCCAATATATAGTACCCAGGACCATAACCAGTTTAAATTATCTCATAATGCAGCTATTCACCATTTTCTACTTCAATTGGCAACTCTGAAGTTTTCATTGCAATCTCTAACCGCAAGATAAAATAATAATGCAGTAAATTTTACGACTATAGAGTGGGAATCCAACCTTTCGGATTTCAAAACGAGCACCCACAGATGCACGCCACGCAATGCGAGCCGGCAGAACATTGCCCTTTTGTAATACTTAAATAAACACATTGACTCATACAGTGCACACAGAATCATGAATAGCGCCGCTATGAGACGAGTTTTAAAATATATGGTCCAGGACCATCCATGGCCGCACACCATGCGGTGAATTTGAGATAAATTAAGAATCTTAAAGATGCAATGAGAGATTTTTGGGCACCCAAATATTGTGTCATAATAGTAATTTCATATAGATTAGACACTCAATAGACTTCCACCCTTGTATTTGGATCACAGAATGTCTTACAAGAGAGAAAAAAGGTGATTTTGAATTGCTTATATTTCAATATAAAAACATAGGATGAATTTTGGATTGCTCCTATAAGAAATGAGAAATTCCACAATTTTTGTACCAAAGAAAACTTTCTCAGCTTAATCCTTCAGATGGTGATGTTTCAATAAAATGCTTTAACATCAGGCATCCGGCAAAATTAGTACTTTTGATTTTTTTAGGGACACCTGATATGTGAAATCTCTCGTTTAGTTGCACCTTTAACTGGTATTGCAAATTTGTGATAAAAAAATTACACATGGGTGATTACCTGTGGTCATGAGCTGAAAAAATCATGAAAGATCAGTAAAATTTAAAGCTTAGACTGCTGCGAAGAAGCTGCAAAAAATTTCCCCACATGTGCAATCGTAAGGATAGCTGTAGCAAATAAACCAATCTATCATTGATGGCTACTTTCCCCATCAAAATCAGAATTATGGGTGAAGCTTCTGATGATTTACTGCATCGTTTCCAAGTATTCGTTTTGTTTTTTCTCTCTTGGCCTTTGATCGCTACAGTTTGGCGAGTAATATTTTTCGAACTTTTTTTCCTTCTAATCATCTCTTAAACATTTTATTCATACGTGGACATTTTATGGCAATCCTGAAGGTTTAACCTTTATATTGGTACCATATTTGACTTGCGGCGGTATGTAATAAAATTGCGGCGTTTTTCATTATGCATATATTCAACCCTTAGAAATTTTTACGTTCTGATGTAGCCTTGTTGAAGAAGCCCCGATCGGGAGAGATGTCTTGCTCACTCACAAACATGGAGGATAAGATGGCAGTGTTGAAGGACTGAAGGATTAATCTAATTTTGCGGATCAGTGAACAAACAGTCATGTGGCTTCAGCAGGGATGTTTTCATCGTGCTCAGTGCATCTTAATCAGTGACAGGTGGATCATGGATTCACAAATCCCATTAGGCCCATGAAAGTCAATTCCGAGGTTATCGTTACTCTTACTCTTTTTTTTCCTGGTTGATGAGGTGACTTTTTCATTTTTCATTATTTATCATCAGATGTCATTTTTGACCTAAAATGTGCGCAAAATGGAAATAAATACGCCAAAGAAATTTTCACGAAAGGTAGGGCCGCAGAAACAAAGCCTGGTTTTGCTTCAAAGTTATCAAAATATGTTTTACCAACTAAAATATGTTTCCAATTGCTAAAACTGGTGAAATCGACGATATTTTGAAAATATTGAATTATTTTGGCAATCTTGAATTTGTATTTCTAGTCTCCAAAAAGCGATGCGGGCGGGTAACAATAAACTCAGAATCAACTTTCATGCGCCTTTTGCATTTTATCGACGACAAGATTCTCCCATTTATATTGCTGCTAGTTGACTCTCTCCAGGCACATGGCAAACAATGCCAACAGCGAATTGGGTTATTGGGTGCTTTGGCACTTTGATCTGTGTTGCACAATGTGAAATATTCATTGATCATCAGACTCTTTTTCCCGCGGTGCAGCAGTTCAGGCCCGCCGGCTGGCTGGACAGAGCACGTACGGCTGGCAGATAACTGCAAGAAATTGCAATGCGACGTGACATTTCGGGAATGCATTTATTTATATACATTTGTTTTCTGACCTTAATTTTGGAGAGAAATGACTCTTACTTCATTTTTCTTCCCTCTCTCATTTTCTTTTTCTTTCTCCCTTCTCTCATTTCCTGTGAGGATGCAAGATTTCTGGAGAACAAGCTTCCCAAATTCCTCACTTTTTCATACCTTGCATATGCATGAGTCACATGACCGTATTGCCTTGCATATAGCAGATATGAATTTTTGAAGATTTTTCACATTCAGACCGGAAGTTTCTCCTTAATGACCTTTGACCCCATACCAATCACATCTTTGGTGAAGGGTCTCATAGCAGGGGAATGTAGTGTAAGAGTGTGCGCTTCCGGATAAAATTGTGGATTTTTGCACACAAGTACTTTAGGCATTGATAATCCATAAAATTGATGGAAGCACTTGCCATCCCCCCTTAATGGCCCCCAGCTTGGGTTTCAAGGTTATACAGGGGTCAAAAAATTAAAATGTTCTGAATGTGTTAAAAAGCACACCATGGTGTTTGTCTGGTCACAGGGATTCCAAAAAGGTATAGTTTACACTATCTATGGCTTACAGTTCCGGAGTTATGGGGTAAAAACTGTAAAAATGGTGAAAAAGTCAATTTTGGTGTGTACATGGGTCAAAAGTTAAAAGTTGCTTTGATTCAGTTAATATGTGGTGCAAATTGTTTCCATAGCTTAAAGGATTGAAATAAGGAATAGTTTGCCTTATCTGTTATGCTTAGTTTTCACGTTATCCAATGTAACCTTTCAAATAGGTCACAGGTCAATAGAATCCAATAGCTGCCAATAGCTGTTGACTTTATTCGCCATTTTGGTTAATAACCAGACATGTAAGATAGTCAAAACTATTCCTATATTTCATTCTATGAGATAAACCAACAATTTGAACCACATTTTACAAAAATTGGAGCAACTTTTAATTTTTGACCCCTGTACAAACCAAAATTGCCTTTTTTACAATTTTTACAGTTTTTACCCCATAATTCCTAAACTATAAGTCACAGGTAGTATAAACTATACCTTTTTTGAATCCTTGTAACCAGACAGACATCATGGTGTGCTTTTCAACACAATCGGAACATTTTAAAAATTTTACCCCTGTGTAACCTTGAAATCCAAGCTGGGGGCCATGAAAGGGGTGTGGCAAGTGCTTCCATCAATTTTTTTGATTATCAATGTATAAAGTACTTGTGTACCAAAATTCACAATTTTATCCGGATTTGCACACTCACATAAGATCTGTTCATTACAGTCCCCCACTATCAAGCCTTGTCATATGCATGAGTCACATGACCATGCTACCTTGCATATCCCTAATGTCCCTACAAGAAAATCTGACAATTGCTGCAAAAAGTGAGGTAGCGGTATTTTTGTTGTCAGACCTAGGAGCAATTTCCCACTAACCCAAGACAGGGGTTTGCTCTGTGATATCTTTTGTCGGGGTGGGTTTGAAGGTTTAAGGGACATTTGGGACATAGCAGATATAATTTTTAAGATATTTTTAAAGATATTTTCACATTAAGACCAGAATTGACCACTTAATGAACCCTTAACGACCTTCAATGATCTTGAAAATATTGTAACATGTTTAAAATGTCATCAAGATCATTTCTGCCAATTTCTGCTCAATAGGAGCATTTTGAAATTTCAGAATTTGAGCCCTTAATGACCTTGAATGACCCCTTAATGACCTCGACTGAATTGTAAAATATTTTTTAAATGCGCCGGTGTAAGTTTCATCAATGAACTACCTTCCATATTGTAGATATGATTTTTGAAACTAGTATTTCTCAATTTTATTTGAGAAAGCGTTCTCACAGGAAAGCACTTTGTTTACTATAAGAAAGAGAAAAGGGGATTCCTAGAGTTGTTTATGTAAGTGCACCTGTTTAGATGCACAATAGGGGAAGTAAGGAATTCCCCAAGAATGCTAAACTTAGAAATCAATTAACTTGTTTTGTTTGAGATCCAAACATTGTAAGATATGGGCATTCCCCGTAGAGTTCTAGATATGAAGTGATGTAATTCGGGTGATGAATTCCTATTGGGTCAGCTAGTGGCCGGTTATGTTTATGCATGAGGATGATTTAATGATTATTGGTAGAAAGGGGAATCTAGCTGTTGAGTAGTTAATACATCACTGGAAGGCCTCTTGCCAGGCATCCATAGTAACAAGTAGCTAGAAGTCTAGCTAGTTTAATCTGCAAGAAGAGCAGACCTGTACTTGGTGCAAGGATTTATTATGATTACAATGTCCTGTGAGCAGAGTGCTGTAAGTATTCTACTGTCGTCGTTGAAGCCGAAATGCTGGGAATCATAATAGGATTCCAAATTGTGGACAGATAGATAATGTGGTGATTATTTGGACTGAAAATTGGATTATGTCGTCGAGGGATTTAATTTAACGTGTCGTCTTGAACTGCTGGACAAAAGTTATCTTTCAGGACTGAGAAAACTTCCCATGGAATATACTACATGAAGAGTTAAATTATGTGAACTTTGCAAATGTCATTTTGGAGTTCTTCGCTGTGAGGACATATAATCGTTGAACTGCAACGCATTCAACATAGGATTCTAGAACTCTTCTAATATCATGATCTTTAATTGTGTAATATATGTACTGTTTTGGACATACCAAATTCTTGAACCAAATCAAGGTACAAGTAATTAAAACTGTTTATTATATAAAATTGAGATCACTTGTGCACCAAGGCCATTTGGTTTGTGTTTGAAAGATCTTGACCTTTGACGACCTACGAGACGTCATACCAGAATGGGGGCTCTCATTGGGAATTGAAATTGAGAAAATTTGAGCCTTATTGTCAAAAGTTCACGCATTCATAAAAGTGTGCTAATATTGTAAACAGGTGCACATTTGGAATACAAATTTTGTGTATTACATGTACTACCACTGTAGTTTTGGTTCAGTTAGTAAAATGTGTTGTAGGTACAATCACATGGAGTTGATCCAGAAGTGTCATAGGGCAAATAACTTGGGAGAAGTTTGATGAGCTGAGATAGCCTGATGAATGACACGATAGCAAAGCATTTAGGACTTGAGGCAAAACATGTATGAGAAAGCATAGTCAGCAAGAGATAATTTGAAAAGTTTGGTTCGGAAGATGTTTGGGTGTTCATATTTGGATAGGATAGAAGAAATTCTGGAAAAGGAAAAGTGATCTTTCAAGTAAAAGAACTTGAAATCAAAAGAATGAAATGAGTTGAAAAAGATGGAGAGGAGAACAAAAAAAAAGAAATTGAATTAGAAAAAGAAAAATTGCAGATGCAACCAAAAGGAAAAGGAATTGGAAATAAAAAACAAAATGAAATGAGACAAAAAGAGATAGATGCAAATTGAGAAGGAAAAAGAATTGGAAAAGGAAAATTTTTTTTTTAAACAAAAGGAAATTGAAGGAGCTTGAAGCTCAGTTTAGAGTTAGAAAAATTGAAACAACAAGGCTTAGCTCATCAGAATCTTCCACGCCTATGGTTGTGAGTGGAGAATAAATAGTGCCTGGTGCCAAAATCAGGAACAAGAATAGGAAAAATACTTCTACAATTGAGAAAATGCTAATAGCTTGAAATGGCCCAAGGAGTTTGGACCTTGTTGCTACAGCAGGTGTCATTGGTAAAGCCCAAGAAAATATTCGGCCATGTCATTAAACAGATGTAGTGATGATGACGAGGTTAAGCAGGCAGTGCTCCCAAGATTGAAGTGTGCCAGAGGCAAAGACAAAAAATTCAGGAGTGTCAGAAAAAGAATGACCAGACCCAGTTGAATTTGCAGTGTAAAGGAACAAATGTTGATCGCTGGCTTATATCAAAAGAAGCGGGCAAATTTTGCGGCAACTTGGGAGTGATGTTAGTTGAGAGTTCAAAACAGTGATCTACATTCCAGATATCAAAACACATGCGGATGAAAACAAAATTGACAGTTTGCTGAAGCAGCCGTAAAGGCCGATGATTATGCATGACACACAAATTAAGTCTACTGTAGGCCTAGCCAAGAATTTACTAGGTGAACCAAAAAGTACAACAATAAGTCGGGTTCTAACAAATGGTAGCACTCAGGAGGGGAAATCCCAGTCAGGTTCCATGAAAAGGGGATAAAGACAGTAATGGTGTAATCAACAAACATGGGATGCGACCCAAATCACAGTTCACATGCCATCACATTGTAAAAAGCCAGGGACATCAAGTCAAGGTGTTGGGGATACATGGATCCACCCAAAATGGGAAAGCCAAAAGTGGGTCAAAACCAATAGGTTGGGCAGTTACTTTGAGGTCAAAAGTTCATTCTTCTGTTCAAGAAACAAGAAATCCCACAAACGGGAATTGACACAGAAAGTAAGGGATGATTTAAGGCTTTTGTTTGGATGGATTTGTGTCACTTTCAGTGAGAGTTTAGATCCAAACCATTAGAATCATGCGGGACACGTGCTGCGCACGTCCAGATAGTGGAAGAGGCACTTCCATGTGATTATTGAGAGTCCACAGGAACAGTGCATGATTCGGTGGTCGGTATGGTTGTATTAGGGTCCCTCTACAAAAGAATTTGAAATCAGACTTGGTTTTTTCTTAACACTTGGGAGCTGTCACAATTTGTGTTAGACAAGAACTCCCGTGAAAGGGTATCCATTGTTAGGGAATGAATTGGCAGGGGGGAAAGTACTACAAGATTTTTTTTCCCCATAGTTCCCAGGTGCATGACAGGCGGATTAAAATTGATGAGGAAAAGAAATTTTCCCAGCATGTGAAGTAACTAGGTCAATGACCAGAAAAGCCTCAAAGGAAAAAGTGAGCAGGTGATGAGTCAAATACTCATACACATGGGAAGAGCGTTGAGGATGACTTGTCCCAAAATTAGAGGATTACTTTTCTCTCAAAATTAGAGATTTGGAGGTCATTTTCCTTCTTCAGGGAGATTAAAAATTACCTTGTTAGTGAAAATCCAGCCCAGGTAGCACAACAAGTGACAAGCTGCGAACATGTGAAAAATCCAGGCTGCTGACATGATAGAGTTAGGGACTGTAAAGGAGACCCTTTAAGCCATGACAGCTGGTAAATGAGCAGCACAACGACCAGCACTTAGGAAATTAGGAGAGGGCATTGTCGCAACAGAAGCAGAGCAAACTCCTGCATGTTTCTACAAACAAATGGTGTCCTCATGAGAAAAATGGCGGCCCACCCGATGCACTCGTAGATGAAGAATGGAAGGTGTGCATCAAAATTGTAGTGCCAAGGTATACCATAGGGAAGTGATAGGAATAGCAACGATAGTCCATGGCCAGAACACTTAGTGTGAGGAAAAAACACATGAAAGAATTGGAGTCATTTTGGTGGCATACACGCAGAAAAGATGTGTCTGAGTAAGACTTGTCACACATACATGTCAAATGGTGGGCAAGCCTCATCAGAAAATTCTACGTTCCTGAAACCCAATACCAGCATTGTGAGCCATTTAGTTAGGGTTTATAGATTGCGTAGGGCCATTCAAAGACCAAGCAGGAAAATCAGTATTACTGACCTTCATTGTGCTTCCACAAGATTCCCGGAGGCATACCCTTGAGAAATATTGGGGCACAACAGTATTTGTGAAAGCTCTAACAGTTTTTCACCCTAGTAGGCCTTCCAAATCAATCAGTCTGATCAAGGATCAAATTTTCATGGCAGGTTTGTTCAACACGTCAGGACAGTTGGGAATTTCCCGGTAAAGTTCTTCAGCATACCACCCAGGAATACAGGGGGCCCTAGAAAGTACCACCAAAAATTGAAAACAATGATCAAAACTATGTTTGAATTTGAGAGGGATTGGGATGAGGAGCTCACTCCTGTTATTTGCTACCAGGGGGCTGTACAAGAGTTCATTAGGATTTAATCCATTGAGTTGGTGTTTGGTCACAAGTTACGGGACCATGGCTCCATGAAAGAAAAAGTGGTTGTGTGAAAATCCTGATGGAATTTGTTGGACTATGTGTCTCAATTCAGGCACAGGCTCCAAAGAGGCGCAGAAATTGCAACCAAAAATCTCAAACAGAGTCAGGCAAAATGAAAACATGGTATGACAAAGAAGCAAGGAACAGAGTATTCAAACCCCAGGGGACAGAGTTTTGCACTTTTTCCCAATTAAAGGGCCACTCCTGTGCAAGCCATGTATTCTGGACCATATGAGATTGAGAACACAGTGGGAGACCGACTATGTGATCAAAACACCAGGTAGACGTAAAAGCTCGACAATTACGTCACATAAATATGCTCAAAGAGTATAATTGAAAGAGATGATGACATAAAGCCTGCATGTGTAATGTCATCTGAGCTTAGTGATGAGTGTGCAAATGTGACATCACAGTAGTCAGAACCTGAACAAAAACAGCACTGTAAACACGGACTGATTATGGAGCAAATTGCAAAATTCTGAATACTTTGCCAATTTAGACAAGAAAGTAGGCCATCTCCCAGATAGTCAACAAGGTGAAGTGAAAGAGTTAGTTCATGAGTGGGAAAACATATTTCCTGAGTACCCAGTGAGACACATGTCATAAAATCATGGACAGTGATTTTGGGTTTCAGTAGCCAGTCATAGTGCAGCATCTCTGTGAGCAAGTAGAAGTGAGATGGAAATTCAGATCAGTTCAAATCCACTTTGATGCATCTGGGAACCATGTACCCAATACTTATATATGAATTGTATTTTGACTAATTTTGTGGATGAGAAATAAAAACTCCACCTGACAAGAAATTTAACTGCTGGAGTTTAAAACTCGACAACGAATACAATTGGAATAAGGAATATCAAAGAAAGAAAAATGTCTTGGCTGATGCATTGTCCGAGCTGCCTCAATTTTGTCAGAAATGATATTACAAATTTATGCTAAAAGACTGAAAGGCAGCAATGCAGCACAGTATAAGTGTAAAATTTACACTGGGTAAACTGTATGATAAAAATAACCACAAATGGTTTAAAGGTTAAAAGCCAGATTTTGAAATTTTCATTCATTCCATTTTCTTTTTAAGGGGGAGGATGTTATATGCCTCCCTTTTTCTGATTTAAACTTTTAAAAATATTAGTTTCTCAATTTTTTTTTTGTTTTTTTTTTTTTTTTTTTTTTTTTTTTTTTTTTTTTTTTTCTTTTTTTTTTTTGTTTTTTTTTTTTTGTTTGAGAACAAAGATTCTCCACAGGGAAAGCATTTGTTTACTATTAAAAAAGAGAAAAGGGGATTCCCTGAGTTGTTTATGCTTAGTTGCACCTGTTTAGATTGCAAAGAAGGGAAGGGGGGAATTCCCCAGAAGCTACAATTGAAACATCAATTACTTGTTATCTTTGAGATCAAAACATTGTAAGATCTGGGAATTCCCCCCTAGAGTTATAATATGAAGTGATGTAATTGGGTGATGAATTTGATTGGTCAGCTAGTGTAAGTTATGTTCTGCCTGAGGATGAGTAATGTTATTTTAGAAAGGGGAATTTATTTGTGAGTAGTTAAATACTATCAATGGAAGGACTCTTGCCAGCATCCATAGTAAACAAGTAGCTAGAAGTTCTAGCTAGTTTAACTGCAATGAAAGAGCAGACTGTACATTGGTGCCAGATGTATTATATTACACTTCAATGTGGAGCGTAGGAGTCTGATAAGTATTCTAACTGTCGTCTTTGAAGACGAAAGTGCTGGGAAATCAAAATAGGATTCCATATTGTGGACAGTAGAAATCGTGGTGAATTATCTTGGACTGATATACTGTGGATTATGTGTAGAGGTGACTTAATTTAACCTTGTCGTCTTGAATGCTGGACAAAAGTTTTCTTCAAGATTGAGAAGATGTCCATGGAATATACTACAAATCAACTGAAGAGTTAATTTATGTGAACTTTGCATACTGTAATTTTGGAGTATTCGCTGTGAGGCATATCATCGGAACTGCAACGCCTTCAACATAGGCTACTAGAAACCTTTATAAGTATAATAATTTGTGTTTAGATGTAAGTTTGTTTGGACATACAAATCTTGAACCAAATCAAGTAAAGATCATTAAACCTGTTTCTTATATAAAATTTAGATCACTTGTGACAAGGTAATTTGTGTGTTTGAAAGGTATCTCTGACCTTTGACGCCTACGGAGACGTGATAACAGAATGGTGCAGAAACATTGACAATGAAGAGGGAGCTGCATGACCTTTTAAATGGCACTTATCCCAGGCAAATCATGCGAGTTGAAAAATATCTCCTGGAAAAAACATTCTACCGAACATCGGATCTCTGGCGAAATACCTCCTACTATCTCCACCAATTGTGCACAGAACGAGAGCAAGTTCGGATGGCATTGTTTTCAAGAAGCGACCAGATTATCAGACCTTTATTCTGTGGAGTCTTCCCGTGTCCAAGTAGATACTCTGTATGTATGCATCAGAATACCAGCTTTACTTTAAGTGGGAAATGCATGATAAAGATGTTTTGCAAAGAAGTACGCCATCAAATTTCGACAAAAGTTGAAAGATGATGATATTGTACACCTTTGCCAACATGGCATCATTTCGTCTATGCAAATCTATGAGTGTACCAGTGACAAAAAGTGCAAACATTTGTCTATTCCAGGTGCTTCTCAAATGATTAACTTCCACAGTATATGCCCAATTATCGCTTTTAATTCACATCTTTTGGGTCTATTTTGAGCTCTTTTGGCCTTTCTAGGGGAATTTTGGAATCAAATTAGTTAAAGATTCCACACCACTATAGCCTCGTACCGGTCCAAAGATTTTACAGCGAAGTTATCAGAATATAATATTGGGTCTGTAGAAGGTACTATTTGTAACATTTACTCGGGAAATCGTTTGAGGACTTAAAATATTTAAACTTAGATATTAGGAGTGAAAATGTGCTATATAATTATTATTTTTAAACAGTATTCAGGAAGCTTCATAACTCGTTCAAAATCTCATCTCAAAATGGTTGAAATGATACGGGCACAAATTTATTAACAGAGGGATATTGGAGTCAAGGCGACTCAATCAAGCGGAAACTTATTAAATTGGCTAATTATATTGACTTGTGGGTGATATGACCAAAAAGTCAAATTTAGCTTTATTTTAATTCTACTACAATATCGAATAGAAATTAGGTTCATTTTAGAGTTTTTACAATACTATAAGGGAAATGATTACCTTGTGGATTTTAACTTTTAGACTCAGTTTGGGATAGCCCTTCCAGTTAAATTTCTGGTATTACTTTTATAGATAATAAATAATGTTGAACAATTAAAATTAGATGATAATTGAAGGATTTGAAAAGGTAACCGCCTTATGAAACAAAGGGATCTTCATCCTTAGGAAGAATTATCATAGTAAAAGTTTTGGGCCTCAAAGTTCTCTTTATACATAATCTATGATTTCATTGCCAGAGGTAACTCAGAAGAAAATTAACGCTATAATATAACCTTTTATTTGGAATGGTTCAGATAAGATAAAGCGTTCTGTGATTTCTTTGGGGTATGATAATGGTTGCTTGAAGATGTTTGATCTTAAAGCCATAGTCCAAGCTCAAAGCGTTATGTGGGTCAAACATTTTTTATCTCCGTATGACGCTGGTTGGAAAGAAATTTTGAAGATGTACCTAGACGAGGTTGGTCGCGATTTACTTTTTCGTGCCAATTTTGACATGTCTAAAATTCATATTGCTATTCCACCATTTTATCATCAAGTGCTTACATTATGAAGTAGCATTACTCATGTAGAGCTTGTAAATCCTATTATGATTTAGAATCAAATGATATGGAATAATAGATTTATTCTTATTGGTAATATATCGGTATTTTATCATAAGTGGGTAGAAGCTGGTATTTTAAAAATCTGTGATTTGTTGGATGAAAAGGGGCATATTCGTCAATTTCATGTTACGGGTTTGGCAGCAAGTGAATTTCTTAGGTGGTTTGGTATTATTGACACTATTCCGAGTGCATGGTTGGCCCAAATAAAAACAAGCCAGTAATAAATGAGCCCGATAAGCAGATTGGGTGGAATTTTGGTGGTAATTTTGTGGCCCTTGAGTCCTGTAGGTCAAAAGATTTTTATGATATATTTGTTAAGAAGAGTAGTGCTGCTCCAGTTAGTAATTTTAAATTCAAGCAGGGATATGGCCTAAATGATTTACAGTGTAAAAGAATATATTTACTTCCTTTCCAAATCACGTTGGATTCTAAGATGCGTTGGCTGCAATATCGTATTTTTCATGATATCCTTCCCACAAATTTATGGTTGTATCGGGTAGGTCTAAGGAATGATGATGTGTGCTCTTTTTGTGATCAGAAAGGTACTATATTGCATTTGTTCACAGAGTGCAATGTAATAAATCAATTTTGGAAGGATATCACTGAAAAATATGATTTTCTTCCGGAAATTGGGGTGTTTGAAAAGATGTATGGTACAAAGGAGGAATATGATAACGATATATTGGTAAATCAGCTCTTATTAATTGCTAAAAGATGCATTTTTAGTTGTCGGAAAAAAATTCCTTCGATGATATACTTTGATAGAGTTTTGCATCATGCTATAAAATTAGAGTGTTATTGTGCAGGTCGTAAAGACAAGTTAGATCTTCATTATAGTAAAAGGTCCTGTGTTTTGATTATTTATTTGTAGTTTTGCCTCTTACTTTTGGTGTTGCCTGCCTTAAAGCAGGAAGAAGAAAATGGGGATCCACTGTGTCCATGTTGATGTTCTGTGTTGTGATGTTCTGTTGATGTGAAAAGGGTTATATTTGTCCGGTGGTAATATCCAGATACTTTGATGGATTTAAACCCAACTTCAGTCATTGTGCCAAAACCTGGCATCCCACATTTGGTGAGGAGTCGGGTCACATGCCAACCAAGGCAAAGTATTGAGTTCAGTGGTAATAAAATAGGCTGAAAGTTAGGGTTGACCTCATCTGAACGTGAAGTTCAGTTGGAGCCAAACTTGGTCATAGTGTTGATGTGATCCCTCGTGTGTTGATGAGATCAAAGGTCGTAGCCAAGGTCAAAGACAAAGGGTCAAAGGTCAGATACCAAGGTCGAATGGGTATGTGAGGTCAGGTAGGGTGGGGTGGGCTGGGTGGGCTGAAAATGTGAAAATGACCTTCATCGGTAAAGCTGAAGTTCAGTTAGTGAACGCCTTGGTGTAAGATTTCACTGCAAATTTCATTGTTTTATGGGGTTAAAGGTCCCATATCAAGGTCAAAAGTAATTTGAGCCAAATCATGCACCAAACCACAATGGCGGACGACACGGGCGGTCGCTACGAGGATGAAGTATTTTTTGTCTGCCTGAACTTTGTTAAACCAAACTTCATCCACTTGGCACCTGGCATCCCCCCTTTTGTGATGAGGTCAGGGGTCACACATGCAAATTTGGCATATACAATCAGCACTAGATGTATAATCTACCCGTACTGTACAACGAGTGACATCAAGGAGCAGTAACCATCAATTGTGATGGTTAGGGAATGCATAGTTGTGGGTCAGGCATGTAGGGTCATTACAGGTCAATTGACATGACATAGCCCATGGGTCTTGCTTGGCCAGTGGGTATCTGAGAAAGTTGGTGGCTATTCAACTTCTACTTGGAAGAATGTTAGAATGTTTTGCTTATGTTGGGGTCAAAGGTCAAGTCGGGTCATGGAGGGGGTCAAAAGAGCATATGGGCCATAAGCGGGCATTCTGTGCATACCATACGAGTTCTGGGGACAGGTGGTTTCTGTAATAGTATTTGATGGCGAGTCCTGGGATTTGGCTATTCACCGTGTTTTCGCAATCACCGGATTGAATGACCCTCGGGTTTGCGGTTCATTTGACCTTGAAACGACCCCTGATGTCCTTGTCGTGAGCTATAAAATTTTCGTCATCAACAATCGACCCACCCACAAGTTTCGCATGGATACTAAAGTCTACCCCATTTGATCTCCTTTGACCTTGAATGACCCTGATGACCGTTGACCACAAAAGTGGTACGGCGAAACTCTACCAACATACCAAAACTCATATCCATACGTCAAGCACGACCAAGACCCGCTAACGACCCCTGGATGACATTTGAATCCAAAAATGCCCCCTCGAAAACGTTGACCACAAAAACTCGTACGGCGAAACTCTACCACCACACCAAAAATCAAATCCATACATAAACGGCACGGCCACGCTACCCCGAAAACGACCACCTGAAGACCTTTGACCCCAAATGACCCTCAAAAAACGTGACCAACCAAACCTCGTACGGCAAAACTACCACTACAAAACTCTTCATCCATATATAAAAGCACAGCCAAGTTATATGATAACGACCCCTAGGATGACCTTTGACCCAAAATGACCCTCGATAATTTTACACACAAAACTTGAAGGTGAAATCTACCCCATACTTAAACTCATATCATAGTCAAAGCATGGCCACAATTATCCACTAACGACCCAGAATGGACCTTTGACAGAGCTGCTAACATGAGCATTTGGAACAGGTAGATTGATCTTGGAATCAAGGGAGATTGGATTAGAAGAAGCAGGGAGTTTTTTTTTTAATTTAGTGAGCATTTAAGTGTAACCACCTAGGTCATCAAGATGGATACAGCCAATGGATACTGTCTTAAGATCAATTGAAAGCTTCCAACATTTAAGGAACTGTCACATGGAACTTACTCATTTGATTTTGTTTTAAAATAATGACATGAAAGGTTGAAGTAAAAGTCAAACTTGAAGGTTCGTAACTGAAACAACGGAGACACCTACATGTTATGAACTGCAATGAGATAGAGATCTGTAAATAAAGCTTTCCCAAAAAAATGGCAGGGCTCCGCCGTCTGACAGCCCCCATGAAGAACTGTCAGCAGGAACTAAGTCCATATTATGGAGATTAAAACAAAAATTGAATGAAAATGCTAAGTAAAAGTCAACTTTTAAAGGCTCATAACTTGAAAACGGAGCCATCTAGCAAACATATGAACTGCATCATGAGATAGAGCTCTGTAAAATACCAGCTGTCCCAAAAAGAATTGACAGGGCTCCGCCGTCTGGGACAGCCCCGTTTAGCCTTAGGGAACTGTCAGTGGGAACAAAGTCCACAACCAAGGCAGTAAATAATTCTAACTTAACACTTGCATTAATAGCAGGATGGGCAATATTCAAAAAGGCAAACAGGCCAAAACAACAGGTTCATTATCTTGTAGGCCAATCCCTTTGCACCACTGGAGTTAATGTGTTAACACTTTAACATAGCACTGCCTTTAGCAGTTTTTAAATGGTGTAATATGAAAATATTGCGTGCTGATGGTCCATCCGAAAGTCGGGAGCAAAAACGATGTTGTCAGAAATAGAGATGGGATGTTACCGTTTAATTTCCTATCCGTTTACACTCACGGTCTCAAACACGTAACGACTGCTGAATTTGGTGCTTCCACGGAAATGCAATCTGGCACCATAAACGTCGTAATAGGGTTACCGGCTTGCATTCGATCATAAATATCAATCTTGGAACCATAAAAGGTTGTTTGTATTACTATGTCTTGTTAATCCAAAAATAAAGCAGTTGAATATCCCAAATATCCAACGACGCGTCACTGTGGGAGCTGCATTGTACCTTTTTTGTTAGAGCCGGGTTAATATTGATCCCTCGTCATTGAAGCACCGCGTTAATTGGGGCCGTGTTATGCGGTGTATCTGCCGAAGTTCGCTCCACTCAGTACAAGAAAGTCTTGGTAAACAGGGGATTCCCCTGTTTCCGAAAAAGTTGGAAACCATTTCTAGGAGAATCAATGAAACCGTAACTTACTTTTCACTGACGGCGGGTCATTTTGGTGAACTTTATTCGCAATTAAATAATATTGAAAAAAAAAAAAGTTGAGTAGGTTGCTGGCTGTAAACGTGTAGTGACGTTTCTAAACGTTGACCCTCAGTTCGTGTAACGTTTAAAGTTCCCCGCATAGGTCAGAACCATGTGAACAGACTTGTAGACTTACTAATTGTGTCTTTACTTCACTTGTGGTAAAGACTATTATTCTTGTTGCCTAACCAAGTGTGTTATTATTTCGTCATTGTTATACTTTTGGATCAACAACACACAGGTTCAGACCCCGAATGCCTTGACCCAAAATGACCCCCGTCGAAATTATGACCACAAACCTCATACGTTGGAGCTCTACCACACACCAAAATTACATATCCGTAAGTGTTAAAGGAAGGCGAAACATAGCCGGACAAACCACAAAGTTGATTTTTTTTTAGTAATATAGATTTTGAGATATGGGGTCAAAGGTAACATAGGGCCACTAGAGGTAAAAAGGGCACATGGGTCACCATAGCGTATTGGCGCATACATACCATGTAAATGTCCTGGACCAGTGGTTCCTTAGTTCATACATTTCGTGCAGAAGTGTTTTATTATATTGACAAAAATGGGGGCAAAGGCCTTACAGTGTCATTAGCGGCCACTCTATGTATTACTCAATATGAGACTTGGGTCAGGATTCTTTTGACTATAGCGTGAAGGTAATCGGCAAATGCTACCACTAAACAGGTAACATTCACACTACAGGTTCCCACGGCAATGCCTTACAATGCTCTGTATTGCAGCAAATCGATACCAATCGTATATGAGTCTCTTTACAGCAATAACATTGACGCTGGGTTAAACACATAATAAGCATATCAGAGAGGTCATGGCATACTGGTAGCAGAGAAGAAGGAAAATTGTCAGGTTGTACGGGTTTTAAAAAAAAAAATGTCTCTACCGGTACTAATTTTCGTATGGTCAGGCCACTTTGAGGGCATATCCTCGATCAAACATAGAGGATTACTTTACTGACAAATTTCCCTGACTCTTGTTTGAAACGATTTTTTAGGATATTCCTAGTCAAAATGTAAGGGATTTTGGGCAGAGGTGTTCCAAGATTTCCGCTAGTATTGATATGCATACACCACTTTTCAACATTTTCCGCTTCAACGAAGCGGGATATTAATTAAAAGGTAAAAGTCGAATGTTAGGCCAATCATAGCGGAGCACCGTCGCCCAAAGTAATATATAAAACCCGTCAAAAGTAAGGCAAGTGTTTTGTCGGTCTCACTCGCAATAAATATATTATCGCAGTTAAGGGTTATAAAAATATTCCGAAGTATGTCCATGCTGTCGCAAGTGCAACCCTCTTTTGTTACTATTTATAATCGAATATTTATTCCTAGAAAAGTAATATATTAAAAGTGCTTCAACTTTCAGGACCACTTATAAATTTCCAGACCTGGCTTTGAACAGTTCCCAAGGTGCCTTAAAACGGTCAACGTGGTGGTGGAACATCGTTTAGATGAACAGCCCCGCTGGGCGTGTATATGCATTATCGCAGCAGCAATTCCTTTCATGTCGAAAACAGCCAACAGAACTAATAATGACAACCAGATAAGGGTCTCGCGTAACACCAAAATATTACCAATATACACAACTAAAAATTCTACACTTGCCGTCCGAAACCAATCAAACCCCAACTTTCATCCATTCCTCCTATACCGTAACACCCCCCACCCCACCCTACCCCAGCGCCTAGTCAGTATAACTAAATGCCTTCATGGAAAAAAAAAAAGGCTTGCCTTCAACAAAGGACGATACCACGATACCAAATTTGACTAAGGTACGGATTTGATATTTTTGCCGTTCTAAAGTAGGCAGATTTGGGTCTCTCTACGTACTTATGCTGAATATTCTTTGAGACTTGGTTGCAAAAACCCCGAGTTATTACACATAACTCAAGTCTGATCTCAAGTAAAACAACTCTTTGGTGTCATCTCTATTATAGTCGGGGCAACCTTCATCCAGGGGAAATTTGTTTACACTAAATTTACTCAAGTCAAATGAACTCGCACTTGTGTTTGACCTCAGTCCCTGGTAAGCCCTGGTGATATGGTTACATGATCACCATTTCATTTTCGCCCTGACGAACCACACTAGAACCGGTTAAGAGGTGCACACATAACCAATAGCATTCCGTAAGAAAGACGACAAGAGCGGCATCAAATGATGTCCAAAACTTGACAAAAAGATACAAAAGTTTACCCAACTGACTACCATCACTGAAATTTAAAAAATCAAGCCCAGGGGGGCCCAACACGAGCTTCCCACGTGTCTTCTGACTCCCATTAGGCAGCTTTTTGTCAGAAAATGCAAATAAAACGCCTCCCGACTGTAGAGAAATAGGAAACTAAGAGCCGACATTAAACACGCCGCTCTCGCTAGCAATATAACTCAATTCAATGAATTGATGGTTGTTAACAATATCTAACAATGACAAGGCAATCACTAAGAAGGCTGTGGTCCTAACCAACAGTGGCATTAACCAGACCTTTGCAAACTGGGGGGGGGGGGGCAGAAGGGGTGCGAGGTATTTTTGAGGGGGCAAAATTTGGATCTTCCCATTTACCAAAGGGACCAGTTCATTCTGAGGGGAGCTGGCAGGTGAAAGGGGTTCTGAGCAGGGGGGAACCTCCCCTCCCCCCACTGGTACACCACTACTTAACAAGCTACTTGAGGGGACAGAAGAAACTTGGTTCAACTTTAAAATATAGCCCAGACATTGAGAACAAAACAGAAAGCTGTGATGGAAAGAACAATGCTTAATCTGACAATGCATCAAAAAGTTAAACATACTAACATAAGACAAAAGTCAAAGATGTTATAGAAAAAATCAAAGAAGAAAAGATGGGCAGGAAATTCTGAAGTCATGACAACAGATGGACCATGAAACTCACAGAATGCCAACCAAGAAATATGAAGACAAAGACGAGATGGAAATTGCTCTAGGAGGGCTTCATCCAGCAATGGATGAACACAGGCTGATGATGATGCACAGTTAGGGACTACAGTGTGAGTCAATAAAAACCCTACATTCAGGAAAGATTTTGTCTTCAAAGGTTAAACGTTATTTTTGCTTCAATGTTTGCTTTTGTTGTTTACAGAGATAAACAGGCTATCAGAAGATTTTTATTTGGTATCTTTCGGACTTTGGGTTCAGAAACTATGTCAATTTTGCGGTGAGACCTAAAAATTCAGTTTGGTCGATTTTAGCCATACAATGCGGAGAGACTGACACCAACGTATACCATAACACATTACAGCAAAGACAATTCACACATGCAATTTCAGATGGTATCGATTTCTTCTCGACAAAAACATATCAGTTTGAATAAAATCGTCTACTGTGTAACATAATTATAAGTAAAATATCTTCCAAAAATTAAATTACCATGTTCAATCATAAAGAGTCAGTTATTGAAAATCACTCCATATCAATGTCTCAGTTCATGAACATAATGAAAATGCTCAGAGATTTTTGTTTTACATCTCTAAGGTAATTATTTTGCACAAATAAAGTATACTCAGCATCCATAAATTGCAAGAAGAACTAAAGCTGAAGTTTTCTGTAAATAAATCGGAATTTAAACTTAAAATTCAATATCGCACTGTTTTTTTTTTTCAAGCGGAATACAAAACTTTCTATGGTTTCACTTTTGCTCCCAAGTTTTCGTTGTAGGTTAAAACCATGAAATCTTGCTGAACCAAAGTAAAACTGTGGTCTTACACCAGCTATCTTGAAATTCTTATTTCGGAAATTGAACATTTTTTTACTTAGCATTTTCTTTTGTAATCTCTAGGATATTATTTTTATAATCCTTCAATTACTCTCCCACCTTCTATTGTTTAACAATAATTTGGTGTTAAATGTTTGTACTCAAATCACTGCTGAAGACCATGTTACTCTATGTAAGCGATGCATCTTTGTTTGGCTCAATATCGGCCAAACAGGGTTTTTAAGTCTCTCAGCAAAATAGGCATAACTTCTTCTTCCAAAGTCCAAATGACACCAAATGAACGTTTTCTGAATGCCTGTTTATCCTTCTTTATAACCATAGCAAACATTTGAGCAAAAACAATTCTTAACTACTTTAATTATTTTTTATTCTGAATGTAGGTTTTTTTTTTGACTCACACTGTATAAGGGCTTATTGACCTATAATGTTCATTTACGTTACACAATGCAACTCACCTTCCTCTTCGTATAGTAGATTTTTTCTTTTCACTTGCCTCAACACCATCAAACAGTTTACATAATAAGTCAGTGGTGGCAGGGGATACTTTAACTATTCTTGGGGGTGGTTTGGGCTGCTTCTTGTGAACATCTGGTGCCATTCTCTCCTCCTTTCTATTACAGTTATTATTATTGTTGTTGTTATCAGTTTGATTTTTTTCTGGTTCTCTGTCTTTGTTCTCTTCAAAATCTGAAGGAGGAGTAACTGGTCTCATTTCTGGAAAAGAAATTCAGATTTAGAAGGTGACCCCAAAAATAATTCTCAAATATGAGTAAATACGGCTCAGAATTTTATTAAGAAAAAAAATATATCGGTGATATATAGCAAACATCTTTAAAGCGGCACAGGCACATGCTTTATATCACAATTTTCAATTTTCTCACAAATGACAGTCTAGGCCATTGAAAGAATAGAAAATATTTTACATAAAAAAAATTACATACCCCAAAACAGATAGGGACATTATTAAGTGGCTAAAAACATGCAGATAATTTGTTGTTTAACTTTAAGTTTGCCGTAACTTTAATCAACAAAATTACATGAATATCATAGACATTGATATTAAGGGCATGTCAACCCTAGTGCTTTTGTTTTTACACAAATTTCTGATTTTTGCACCATTTTAAACATCAACCTGTGTTCTATCGTTACCGCAGCATCGCGTCGCGTGGTGAATTTTTGCTGCGTAATGAAGTGTGCACATGTTTTAATGTACTTTTGCACGAACGCATCTTGGAAAAACAAAAAATAATATTTGATAATGTAAACAAAGTGCTAATTTAGACCAGATGAAATTTCAATTTCTTCTGATTTCTGGAGTCAGAGACAAAAGATGTTTTATTCAATAGTGCATAAAGATGTATTTTCATCACTTGCATAACATACTCAATTTTGAAGTTCAAAGAGAAAGTTATTTGAGAAAGAGACAGCTTGAAATGGTGTGAGAAGTCCCTTTTTTTACAAAACATGGATTTTCTCAATGTTCAATTTTCTCAAAATTTGGCAAATTTTCAGACAAGAAAAAAATACCTTACTAAAAGGTAAGGTTTAACTTCCTACGATAGCAATTGGTCTTCTCTAGGAACGGTTTTCTCAATTTTTAATTTTTCGATTTCTAACTAAAGATATTCTCCAATATATACTCAAATTTTGGAAAAGAAAAGTAAAAATCACACTTTTTGGACATTTTTCCTTATATTTCGAAAAGTAAGCTCTATTTTAAAAAAATTAAAAACCGTCCCTAGACAAATTTGTCTTTTTTCTAAAAAAAAATATTAGAAATCATGAAAATTCAAATTGTTTTTGTTATGCTGTCTGAAAATTTTGGGGTAAAAATCATTTTTTTTTAGTATTTTTCTCCAAATAGGAAAAGTTTTACATTAGTCTGATGCCACCATTGGGTTCACTGTCCAATTTTCTTTCTAGAAATGTATACTTTTACATACAATAATAAAATATTTGCAAAGTTACAAACCAAAATAGTTACTCAGAAACTCAGGGTTGACACTGTCCTTAAAACCACTGTGTACATGCCGTGGGAAATCAACTCTGGCATGTATTTCTTGTGTAAATGCCATGTTGCCGGATTCATTTTAATATAAAATTATTCTGTTAACCCATAAGGGGCTGATTTGGTGTTAATCATTTCAGGTGAGGGCTAATGTATAAAAGCTTTTATACAACCATGCAAAAATATCAATTTTGAAGAATCTTGAGTGTGCACTATTTTTCTAATGTATCTCTTTAAAATTCATTCTATTTCTACACACTGTTAAAATCACTGTAAACAAACAGACTGACAGTGACAGTAAAATACCATAATTTCAAAAGTATAGGTTTTAGCCAGAAAGTTTTCCTATGTGTGATTTAATATGGGAGGGTTATTAAGAACAACATCAGAATAAATAAGCAGTAATGGCCAAAAATGTTTATCAGAAAATGGCATGCGCAGCTTTAAAATTAGCATTTTTTAGGCAAAATAAATCAAGTTTCCAGTAGTAGGTAGTCCACAAACCTTTAATGAAAATGTATTTTTCCCCATTTTTTAAAAGGAATTTCCCCTCGAAATCCCTTAAAGGGATACGCAGCAATAATGCAAGAGAATAAAAAAAAAGAAGAAATGCATTTTTTTAGCTTATAAATCAAAGACAACTATGTACAATTTACTTTAATGTAGGAACAAAAACACCAAATAGTGAAAAAGTGAAGTATTCAAGGAATATTGTCACACCGTCTCCTGCATATAGACATATACAGCAATGACGACTTAAAATCTACACTAAAATGCTGATTGTGGTTTACACCAATACAGAATAAACAAAGATCAATAATGTTTGTGTTTGAGGTCAAACTGTACAGGTCATGGTGCACAATATATTACGCTTATAATTCTGTGATATTCACAAGGAAAGATTTTTTGATCTCAAGTCGGAATTTTGAGAGCACGAATAGAAATTACAGAATCAGATAAAAAAAAGTACTGCCTCATCTTTAATAAACGGATTTCGAGCTAACCACTTGCAGGTTATGTTAGCACATGTATGTTAGCACATCTATGCCAATAACAAAAATGTCTAAATATGAATTTTGATGATTTTTTTGTGTGTTTCGGATCAGCAAATTGCTGCTTATCCCTTTAATTAAAGGAGAACCCTTACAACATATATATTAAGTGCGACTCCACCTAAATATTTAGTATAGCTTGCCAAGCTCAAAAAATAGATTTTGCTCATAACTTGTGAGGTTGAAGGGCTTTGGGAAGAATGTGCCGAAATGCACTTTGTTTATTCAAATGAGGCTCGTTGCCATAGCAACGGCCCATTTTGTGTTTGGGCAATTTTCAGCTATTTTGGAGCTGAAAAAAGTGAAAATTTGCCTTTTTAGAAGGAGTCATTGCCTGAACAGTTCAAAACTATGTTCAAATTTAGTTTCATAATCACAAAGCCCCACCTTTGCTCTGTTCACAGGAAAAAAGTTTTCAAATATATGCTTTTTACTATGAATTTTGGACCTGGCAACAGTGTAAGTTTTACAACTTTAAAAAATTTTTTGACTTTTGGGGCCTATGTTTGCAAGAGAAAAATTCCACTTGTGCGCTGGTCTAGAATATTGACTTTCTGGTTGTGAGTAAAACAGACCTTGCTCCAAACATATCTGATGAGAACAGCTTGGGAAATATATCTATCATAGGCGGGTGTTGCCAGAAAAGTAGGCATTTTGTGAAAATGCCAATTTCTCTTATAGTGAAATTTGTGGACTTTAATTGGTAAAATTGTTGTGTGAAATTGCATTTCTGGTCATGTTTGCATAATTGTCAATCATTATGAATGTTTTTGATGAGATAATATCAGTTTAGTTGCTTGGTGGCTGATACAGTGTTGCCAGATGCTCAGTATTGTGTTACTTTTGTACACGTCCATTCACTATAATCAGTACATTAAATGGTACGTTAATGTTGCATTCCTGTCCATATCATGTTCCTTATGTATCTTTCTGAATATTTTAGAAGCAATCAAATATGTTTTGGGGTGATATTTGATAGTGTTGCCAGATTCCAAATCTGTTATAATTTTGTGAAATATATATCGTTATATGTGTAACAGCTAGCTTGAATCAATATTAGAAAAAAATATACTGGCGCAGATCTTTTGGGGAAGCATTAGTAGGGTCAAATATGGAGGTCCTGTGACCAGTTTGCGGGGAACTACTTTTGAGAGTGGTTCTAGGGGCTTTTGAGGATGCTGGTCACTTTAAGGGAGCGCAGTACAAAATTCCTCCGCCGCGAAAAGTACAACACTGCTATAGTTCCTATAAAACCTATAATTTGGCGTAATTTATGTAGTTTGTGGCAGGTTTTGTCCTGAGATTTGCTTTGGGTGTCATTCATGTGCGTATTCATCATATTTAACTTTTATTTAAAAAATGGATGAGAAAGCGTCTTGGCGGTATAATACGGCGACATATGTGAACCGCCGTGAAACACCGATTCTGCAGGGCTCAGGAGCTAGAAAAAACAGGGTGTAATTTTCAAATCTAATTTGCAAAAAACTGACATTGTCGATGTAGGTTCAAAAGAAGATATTTTAAAGATCATGAATTCAAAATTCTCTCCTGCAAATTTCATTGTTCTAGCTAAAGCAGGGACAAAGATATGATATTTCAATAGGCAGATCATTTTGTACTCTACCCCCTTAAGCCGAGTCCAACCTCAACAAATGGTGGGAACTCTCACTAGAGGTCAATTTTCAAAATGGCCGCCAAATGACCTAAAATGAACCACCTGGGGTCAAATATCTCAATAAAAACATAAATGGTCAACTGTAAAAGATCTAAAGGATTAAATACACAAAATTACAAATCAGTAATTAGTTAAAGTTAAACTTGATTTATTCATAAAAAGTCACAAATAGAGGGCACTATTCAAAATATTTTAAAGTACCTCCAAAGTTCTCAGATGCTACATAGAAAGCATAGGCGGATTTAGGGGGGCACACCCCCCTATTTTTTGCAAACCAAAGGGCGCCGGCGCCTTGTAGATGTAGAAAAATGCCTTTTGTCGCACAGGGCGCCGGGCGCCCTGTATATCTAGGAAAATGACCTTTTGTGGGCGCCCTTGCCGACACAATTTGTAAAATTAGACAGACACAATTTGTTTCCACTCTGTTTGAAATTCTGAAGAGCAGGAGGGTACTCTTCTTTGTTGTGTTGTTGGGTGCTCTGGTGCTTGAAAAAAATATAAAATATAGGCGTTGCCACCCCCCCCTTCAGAATTTAGAACCGAGTGAAAAAAAAATTGGGTCTACCCAAAATTTTAAAAGCAAATAGTGACGGGTGCCCCCCTATTGAGAATTCCTGGATCCGCCCCTGGAAAGTTCCGTTTAAAGTGACAGGAGGAGATTTTTTAGGATACGAATTTCACTCAAATTTCACTGGATCAGTTGTAGACCAACTACCGAGTACGTTTCGAAGGTTTATTGGACAAACAAGTGCAAAAGAAAACCGCAAACCTTGTTTTGAACTTGCCTGCTATTGCAATCGTTCCCCATAGAAAACCAGGCTTTGACTTTCTGTCGTGCACGACAGAAACTACTAAACCGTCATCTTATTACATAAAGACGGCGTATTCGGCTTATTCATTTTAGGTGTGATCTAATACATTGGTAAGCATTCCAAATATGTAAAAAAACAGGGTTTGAGAAAAATTGGGGGCGCTTCTTTCTGGAAATCTCCTCATGTCTCTTTTAAGGTGTAAAATGTTTTAAATTAATAAATTTTGCATTTTTTTTTATTTTGAAGTGTGCCTTGCATTCTAAAAATGTTATGATATTGACACTAGAGGGCGCTTTTTAAAATGGCCGCTAAAAGCATTAAAATCCTATAAAATAATCTTTGAAGTCTGGTTTTTGATAAATGTGAAGAAAGTATCGTAGATTCCCATTTCAAATTTCCAAAAATCTTTAATGTTCAATTGCGGGAACTGTTTTCAATATTTTGGGTCAAAATGGGCAATAATGACTTTGGGCTTCACTGTGTTTCATGCATGTAGTTTGATAAATCAATTATTTTTGATCGAATCGTACTTTCGTGTGTAACTCTATCCCTTTAAAAATCTAAAGAAACATTAAATGGGAATATTTTGACGTAAATTGCCACCATTTGTCAAATTCTCAGACTGGAAAAATATCGAGGCATTGCGGGAAAAATGGATGCGACCGTAGCTATTTCGTTTTACTGTTCCGTGTCGCGATCACTGAGTACCCAATAAACATTCAATTTTCTCGCTATGTCCTTATAGGTTCATCCCAATTATGATCCAATAGTCAAAACAAAAACATAGTAATGGATCCTCTGATGCAAAACACCCATAGAACCCTACAGGCAGCCCAGAAAGTATTTCCCCACTGTGTAGTCCTATGTGTCACAGACTGGGGCAACGATCTTATCTAACTTGATACTGTGTGAGAGACTAACGGTATCAGTCCCATCATAGAAAATGTGTGTAAATAAACTAAATCTCAAATATCTCCAGAACAGAGGGTTGTTCTGTGGATGTTTTTGCACCAGAGGATCCGCTACTATGTTTTAAAATTTAAAACATTTTACACCTTAAATGGAACTTTCTATGTAGCATCTGGAACTTTGAGGTATTTTAAATATTTTGGGGTGACTTTTTATGAAAAATGCAAGTTTGTTTACGTAAACTAATCCTGATTTGTAATTTTGTGTATTTACTCCTTTAGATCTTCTACGTTTATCAATTTATGATTTTTTGCTGATATGTTTGACCCAGGTGGTTCATTTTAGTCATTTGGCGGCCATTTTTGAACATCGCCCTCTAGTGAGAGTTCCCCTCTCCCCGGGGGGAATCATATCACCATAATCTCCGTATACTACCATTCAAGCCTGACTTAATGCCTTTTTTTTTCCATTTCTCACGCTCTTTTCGCGCATCCCTACGTACCCCACTTAAAATTTGGCAACCCCTTATGCGCACCGTCAGGGGCCCACTGATCTATCAACACTGCTTCTGGATCATTTTGGGTATGCTCTTCCACCGTGTTGACTCCACGGGCGGGATAGCGAACCCCGTGGGCCCCGTCCTGGGCGTCGCAGCGGCCCCGACAGGGGGGGAGCTCAGGCTTGAATGGTAAGTATACGATATTAGGTGATAGACTCTCTCCCCACGGGGAGAGGGGAATCACCTCCTCTCCTAGTACGTTCCTCCTCAAGCCTGATTATGCCACAGATTGCAACTGGTAAGATCAACCCCGGTATCAGTGCTCGGCCATAAAGCAAGCGAGCTATGGTGATATGAGAAGGTGAAAAAAATATATACCAGATGCACTTACCGACTTCAAAGGGTAAAGTGCTACTGGGAGCTTTGGCGACTGGAAGATGTGGAGGTTTTGCTGTGATGACGAGGAAGCTGATGATCCTAGCTGCCCGTAGAACCGCTGCGTACTAGGGACATCGTCGGATATACACTTGTTTGAATCTAGAAGAAAAGCCCATCCCCTGGCGTCCAGATATCTTGTATAGAAGCTCCCGGTAGACGGGCCAGCCGCCGCCTGGGATCTTACGGCCGTGAGCTCCTACGTGCTCCCTCAAGACGAACCTCCGTGCTAACTAGCCCTCTCCTTTATGATTGCCACGATCCATCTGGCTTATGTTGTCTTGGAGGCCGGGCGAATCGGGTGAGGAAAGTTGGTCTTGAGCCCTCCATAGGGTTTGAGTCTTGCTGAGGTAAAACTCAAGGCTCTAACTGGACACCAGGGTCCCTTCATCGCTTGAACCTGAAGCTTGTCGGAGATCTGGGAGGACGATCAGCTATGGAGTGACGCTGATAGCTTGATTCTTGGCCAGGCAGCCTGATCGGGAGAAGACGAGCGGCGTTCCCTGTGAAGGTGATATGATTCTCTGCTTAGGCAATCAGGGTGTCCGATACTCCTCTGCCTGATGCTGCGACGACAGGAAATAGTCTCTGGGTGGTGTCCGCTAAGGACGCCTGGAGAAGAGGCGCCTAAGGAGGACTGTAGCGATGCGGGAGGCTGAGGCAGGTCCCAAGCTGGCACTAGAGAGCGATCGGGCGGCCGTTGATGCAGCATTCCTTTGATGCGATCATGAAGCGCTTGCGAGCTATACACGGTGATGCCTCTGTGATTCCTCCGCCAATCCCATGGATGGCTGAGAGAGTTGCTCGCCGAGGGTCCACTTGGCGATTCCCTGCGCCCGTACCTTTGTTGACAAGTCTGGAATTCTACTCCTCCTTTTGTAGGTCTCCTGCCTCTCCATTCAATTGGTCGCTTGGGTGTTGCCGCTGTAGAAGTTTGTTATCGATGTAAGTCATTCCCGTAAGCGGTAAGGCCCGGCCGTATAACGGTAGTGGGGCCCCCGATGACGGGAAAAATCAATCATCCATTTCTAAGTACCCCCGTAAGCGGTAAGACCCGGCCGTAATAACCGTAGTGGGGCCCCCGATGACAGGGAGGGGACCAATATCCGTGGTGGAGCTTGGTCCACGAGTAGTATGTCGGGACCTGGCGTTGAGGCGGCTTGCGAACAGGTGTCACGTAGGGGTGAATCCAGCCCGGAAGGAGCCATTCTGCATCTTGGGATGAGGTGCTACTCCACGGATACCCCCGACTCTCGAAAGGTCTGCCTCCCCGGCTGTCTTCCTCGACCGTGTATCTGTCAGGGTGTTGTCTTCCCGGGAAGGAGGATGGCCGTCAGGGTTGTCTGATAACGGAGACACCACTCCAGGCCCGTCTGTATGCAAATGATGTCGCCTCCCGTTCCTCCCTGCTGTTAAGTAGGAACGACCGGCAAATGTTGTCGCCCCGGGCTAGGACGTGACCTCCCAGGTGACCAGATGGAGAGTCAGCCCCGGCGGCCGATAAACAACCCACAGCTCCAACTTGATATTGTGATGCTTGGTCAACTTCCTTGTCCAAGTCCCCGATAGCTAGTGTCTCCTACGTGGGTTCCCAACCGCTCTAGAATGCGTCCGTCCTGGGATGAAAGATGATGTCTTGATGTGAGTAGTATTCCCGGCGGAGAGTATCCGGCATATGCCACCAGGCTATCGCTCTTCTGGCGGTTGGGGCGTCAGGAGTTCTCTTGCAGCTCCGGTCTCGGCGAATGTTGATCCGCGATAGACGGCAGCTATACTACTTTCATGCGAAGTCTGCGGCGTGATACCAACCGTTGTCATAACTGCTGAGAAGCCCAGTAAGTCAATTGGTTTCATGAAGATCCCGGCGCACTGCGTCGTAGATGCGATGCTCTCGGCGGTCGGAAACCTATTCCCGCTTGAAGATCAGCGCGCCCTAAAAAGTCGATACGCCGCGAGGATGCTTGAAGTCCGTTCCCTGGAAGCCGCTGCCAGTGAGCCATTCTTCCAGTAGGCCGAAGTAATGGCTTCTCACCCGAGGAACTCTGCTACAATCTTCACTATCTAGGTGAATGTGCGGGACACTGTCGGTAATCCGAACGGGAGGCACGGGAAGTGATGGAACGAGCGGTCGATATAGAAATCCGAGCCACTTCTGTGTGACGGATGTATCGGATGATTGGAAGTAAGCATCCGTTAAGTCAAGAGTGGATGCTCCCCCCGGCTCTGATGAGTCCCCTGAGAACTGCCGATAGGCTCTCCATCTTGAGGCGTGACTTGAACTGGCATAGCGCTTTCGTGTTGAGGATCGGGCGCCACTTCGGATTCCTGAGGGAGAGACACGCGCTGATGTTAATGCTATGCGCGGGCGTGCCCGAAGGATCGCTGCCTTCTGAAGCAGCTGCTCGGCCTCTTGGAGAAGGGCATGCCGTCTGTTTACTTCCTGGGGATCACCATCTCTCGATGGCGCGAACCCCTGGAGTTCGAATCACCGTCCTCCACTGTTATGAGTATTCTGGCCAGCCCACCCCGTCACGGCAAGGGGAGGTACTGAGGTCTGAGGACAGTCACCTCCTCTTCTGGGGGAGGAAGCACATCTAGACCCCCACCCCCTCCTGATTGATCGCCCTTGTTGCATCCTCCGCCGTCGCTGCTCTTGCGTCGTATCCTTGCTCCCTCCTGGGGAATTGACCCTTTTGGTCTCTTGGACGGCTGGTTTCTGAGTGTGTCGGTCTACACTAAAAGTCTGCGGTTGTCTGTAGCCGCTGCTAGCTTGCTGCTGAGGGTGCCCCCTGGCTAGCCGGCCCTCCTTCTTCTTCTTCTGGCGTTCGCAGGCTGCCTAAGCCTTCTTGTTAGGGACATCCTCCTCTGTAGGCACTTGACCTGTCCCCGAAGAGTTCAGTGTCCTGTAGCGTCTGCCAGTAAGTGCCGCGGTCTCAGCGAGATTGAGGGCGTAAGGGCCATCTCACTTTCCGCAGGTAGGCGAGTTACTGCGATAGCCTACAGCGGTGTTCCCCCGCAAACGCTAGGCCCGGAGTTTAATATATGACTTTTGCTTGTCCCCCTGCACTCACGCAAACTGCAGGGTCTAAGACATTAGTTCATAAAGTGTGCGAAGGGAGGAAGGATGCGTTTTTTCAATAGTCGCATACCATCCCAGGCCAGTGTTTCCAGGCCGCCCAATTCAGCGTCCCCTTTCTGGTCCCATGGTGGGGCCCGGAGAGGACGTTCCTTCCGGCTGGTTCTTCCGGTGAGCGTGTCGCAGAGTTTCCTGAAGGAGATAAGAGTGGTACGGACGGCCGCCGCTTCTCTGCTTGTTACCCTGAAGCTACAATCCTGCCCAAAATTGTTGAACACTTTTATATGTTTATTTAAACCTGATCTCCCCCTCTCAATGTTGATACATGTCATTTTTCCATGCGCTCTTATGACCACCCAACATTGATGGTGGGGAAGGGAGGGGTCAAGTGGTTAGGGTGTTTGTTTCAAGCTCCGCAATAAAAGTTAGTAGTTTTCATTGCGATCTTCTATGGCCCTTAGGCCTCATTGCACTAGAAATAACCACGGGTGTTCCAACTACTTTGGCCGGGATTGTAGCTTCTCCCAGCTAGTCAATCTCTGGTGAAGGTTCAGGCCGCTGGATCGGGGTGCCCCTCTGTAGCACAACTGCTAAAAAGGAAAGAGGCCGCCACTGAAGGGCTCTGGTATCATGGTGAATGACTTACCTAGTTGTCAGATCTTCTCCAGGTGGAGGATCCTTTCTACCTCCGGGACTCCGGCCTTGATGGATCCTCTGTGAGGTTCCTCTTGGCTTGATCGGTTAAGTTACGGTGGTCCGAGGAGGGAGGCGTGCGTGAGTTGGTTGAACGCCGCAGAATTCCTGTCCCGATGGCCGTCCATGAATACCCACTCGTCGGGTAAAACTCGGCGGTTCAGGAACCTTGCCTGGACCCAGAAGTTTGTCCCATGCGGACGGCGCTGTGGTGGACTCTAACTGCGTCCTCGCTGGCTGCCGTTGGGTCGGTGGCTGCCCTGAAAGTCCCGGCTTATCCGACGGTCGCGGTCGCCCTGGCGATCGCGGCTGTCCCCCGGCGGACACGGCTGGGTCCCGGAAGTCCGCGGCTTGGGTCGCGGGGTGATTTACTCCGGTGGTGGTCTCAGCTATCCCGTCGGTCTTGGCGGCAGTCGTTAATATCCTTGCGGCTGCGGCGGCCACGGCTCAAGGAGCGGCTCCTCCTGTAATCCGGACGGTAGCTGCTATTACAACGGTTCCACGAACGGCAGCTGCAGAGATGCAATTGGTGATCGTGGCTGCGCGAACGGCAGTTGCGGTGACCCCGGCTTTGCGGTGATGCCGGTGCTTGCGGCGATGTCGGCGCTCGCGGTGATCCCGGCTCTCGCGGCGATCTCGGCGCTCGCGGTGATCCCGGCGCTCGCGGTGATCCCGGGGCTCGCGGTGATCCCGGCGCTCGCGGTGATCCCGGCGCTCGCGGTGATCCCGGCGCCTTCGGTGATCCCGGCGCTTGCGGTGATCCCGGCGCTTGCGGTGATCCCGGCGCTTGCGGTGATCCCGGCGCCTGCGGTGATCCCGGCGCCTGCGGTGATTCCGGTGCTTGCGGTGATTCCGGTGCTTGCGGTGACTCCGGTGCTTGCGGTGATCCCGGCGGCTTTGGTGGTGTTGCCGCTGGAAGAAGTGTCGCCAATCTAAGTATCCCCGTGAACGGTAAGGCCCGGCCGTAATAACGGTAGTGGGGCCCCCGCTGACGGGGAGGCCAATATCCGGCGGTGGAGAGTCGGTAGCTCGGCGGGTGGTCCTGCGGTGATCCCGGCGGCGGTTCCGGCTCGGCGATTACGGCTCCCGGAATGGCTCTTGCGGTGATCCCGACGGCGGTCACGGCTCCCGGAACGGCTCTTGCGGTGATCCCAACGGCTGCCACGGCTTCCGGATCGGCTCTTGCGGTGATCCCGGCGACGGCTCGGCTCCCGGAACGGCTCTTGCGGTGATCCCAACGTCTGCCACGGCTTCCGGAACGGCTCT
>JAMKCH010064060.1:0-15119 GCA_023653785.1 Ophioderma brevispina
GTTTGTAATTCAACATGCACGATTGTTAAAACTCTCAATTTTCGTTCCCCAAACACGAAATATTCAAAATCATTTGTTAACAATTGTAGAAAAATAACTGACAAATAATATCAACAAATAGAGACCAAAATGGACCTTTATCATACATTTTGGAAGCATTATTTATGTTACTCATTTCCAAAAAGTGAAAAAGTAAAACTTGTACCAAATTTAACGATTTAAATTTGGTCAGGTTCTATACAATGCGTTATTATAGTAACAACTATAGTTTATTATAAACTCCATGGTTCTATGACAGATTCGCTTTTAAATTTTGTTTGCTATTGAACGGAAACTCTCATCTAAGAATAGTTAAAAAATCGCTATAGAACCTCTGTAGTTCAGTAGAATGAGGAAAATTTAAAGCATATTTTAAGGGCACAGAGGATGACGAAAAGCAGTTGTTTGACCGATTCAAAACAACTCGCGTGGACTGCGTGAAGCATTGCAACCTAGACAATTGGTCAAACTATTGCGCGAAATACAGCGTAGCAGTGCTGCGTGTACAGCAGTGTGTTCGTCACACGGTTCTATTTTTAGGTCGGGTTGGCTGGCGGTGTTGTTTGTAATTAAAACCAAACAATGTTTGAAATCGAATCAGCTGATGTAGAAGCCGAAGAATTGAATGGAGATACAGTTGTGTTCTGAGGAACATTTCCGGACCAATTCTGAGTATGTGTATGACAAGAAAGAAAAAACAATGGTTAAAATAAAAATATGCGTCAACTGTTGAGTGTCCTCGGGTTGGAAACTAGGCCTAAATCATGGTCAATCTCCTCGCTTTCTTTTTAGGACTAAAAAGGGGGGAAACAACAAGCTGTCATCGGTAAGCCGCGCACAACATTTTTATTTTTGAAGCAGTTACTTTTAACCGACGCATCATCTTTGTATGTCATGAATTGAGAAAATTGAGTTCTTTGTGTATCGTTACAATGATGCCTCCTTGTTTAAAATGCCTCATCCAGAGATCGAGAGTTTTTTAAATGGTTGCGAATGCTTAATGGTATAGTCAGATTCCGTATGTAATTGTGTTGGCTTTTTTAGGGAGATTAGAAAAATATTTACATTTTCTGAACGCTTATGGTTCACCAAATAAGAAATTCAATGTTGGCATTTTTTTAAATTCCCCTAGTGGAGGCCATTTTAGATTTCAAGGGCCACTAATTTTTTGCTCATATCTCAGATTCTGAGACTCGTAGAAGTATGATTCTGGTGTCTATACCATGTTTTAGGGTCAGGAAATAATATAAAAATAAGATCATGATAACACACCATATCATTTGGTTTTGGCGGCCATATTAAATTTCAAAAAACAAAAATGGCCGCCAAATAAAGTCGATTTTGGCCATATCCCCGGTTTCTGAGATGGTAGAGGAATGATTCCAGTGTTTATCCATGTTTCCATGGTCTGGAAATCAAATAATAAATATTTGAAGAAACATGGATCAACTTGGTTATGGCAGCCCTCTTAAATTCAAAATGGCCTCTATAGCAGTGTAGTAGTACAGGACCGTTTGCCTGCAAAAAAAAAAAATGCGATAAATGGGCAAATTGAAAGTCTTGATATGTCTGTTATTGCCTGTAGAAACTATTATCTGGTAATTTCGTTTATCCAAACAAGCTCAAAATTTAAGATGTGGCCAAATTAGGCCACCTTAAAAACATCTTTTAAACTTTTTTTTTAAAATTACCATAGATCTTTAATATGGTTAGTTACATCATCCAGAAAATTTGTAAATATAATCTGAGCTATAGGTCTTTGACAATTATTAGCAGTCCAATCTAATAATAATCTTCGTCAGCATGCTCGAATTTCAAGATGGGGTCATAATTGCCATACTCAAAGATTTTTTTTTAAAAATCTTAATTGCATAACTGTTGTATATTTGGTTATATTCATAGGGGTGGGCAAGTTGCAAACTTTTTTTTAATCGAGTGGATTCTATGGCAATTTGGCTCATGAAAAAGAATCTAGCAAGCCTGTGTCACTGAAGATAAAGTTTGGGGTTGGTTTCCATGGATTTTAAGTGTTGTACATAAAGTCAATGGGATTTTTGAGGTTTAATTGTATTTGCCAATAGTGCAAATAACAAACTAATGACAACCATGTAACAGATATGTGCTAGGTGTCTTGCTCCCTTTGTAATCATAGGTTCCAAATAACCAAGTTCATGATGTCTAGAATAAAGAAGAAAAAAATGTCGTTACCTGCAGAGGGCGTGTAGTCACTTATTAGCACAGCTTCCAACTTTCACTCCTACTGGTTTAAATTAGTTATAAAAACAGGAATACCCCTCTTTACACACAATGAGTTGCCCGCTTCCCGGCAGCTATATATATGTGAACCACTTCTACAAAACCAGGAACAAGTCACATGAATGCTTATTCCTAATTGATGAAAACCAGTCAGCTTGGAAGAAAACCAGTCAGATATGTCTTCTAAACTCTCCGTTCATTCATCTTTAAACAAACAAAAGCAAGTATGACTTTAGTTGCCTTTATATTCACTAATACCACTAGCCAAGTGATGGATTTCAAGTCTGACAAAAATGCTGTATTCCCACATAGACTTGCCATAAACTATTCTTCGTTTTAAGCAATTGTACCTACCTGAAGAGGATATGGCTAACGTAACATGTGCTTTGCAAGACAAAAGGCTGGAATGCTAACAGTTAAACGTGGGCTTTATCTAGGACAGTTGTATTCCCCACTTTGGTGGGTGAATTTGAATAGCAAGGCATAACAAATAAGGTCTTGAACCTACAGATTGATATCTAGTTGTGATAACTGGTATTTACAACAACTTCATTGCCAAAAAGGGTGTTTTTCACTGTTGACCGATACTGGGTTGTAAAAGTGGGTCACACCCCCCCCCCCCCCTATGTTTTCTAAGTACCAACATGAACATGCGGTAATGAAAACACCCCAATACCATTCACAGTATTAGCAAGATGTAACGGGCTGCCAAAGGCTTGACCTTACAATAGACTCCTGCAATTTCACTCACTCACCCAAAATGGTGGTCTTGTTTGGTGTTTGTGCGGGCCTTTCCTCCATTGAAGAGAGTTTTGGAAACAAGTGTATTGTCTGCCATGAGAAACAATTTGCTATTTTTTCTTTGACCCCAATATTTGCTAACATATAAAACGCACTAGTAGTGAGTTTCTAGCAAAATCCAGGTGAAGATCACCCTTCAGGTTTGTTTGTTTTTCCAAAAGTAGCAGAAAAGCCCCATAGGCTTCAGGTACAAAACCTAAACTCCACAGAACCAACCTAAAAAATTTATCTTGAGTGAAATAAAAAGCTTGCATGATTCATTTTCAGGAGCCCCAAAACTGCAATAGAATATGCTCGTTTTACAACAAAATGGAAAAAAAGTTCATTTAATTTGCCCACCCCTATATCATCGATAAAATGTGTTATACAATACAAATCATTGTGACTAAGTGCCTTCCATATTAAATAAGGTAAAAGCGTTTACAAATCAAAAGGAATTCTGTTTGGCCTAACACGATAATAGACCTTGGTAAAACACATAATCATCTAATTATAGTAAAAGAAACAGTAGCACAATAAAAAATAACTTACATGGAGACAATATATGCAATTAAGGACATGCTCAACTCTTTGCGAAATGGGTGAAATTTAACTGCTTTCTTAAAAGTAACGATGGACCTGGAGCGGCGGAACAGAGATGGGCAAAGATTTCAGTATAAGGCTAGGGGCGCAGTGCCTAAAAGATCTGCCCTCACCCTCTAGAGGAACAGTGGATGAGCAGGTTGTCATCTTCACCACCGCAAGACTGACCTGCCTCAGGAAATATACAAAGAGAGCGTATTCGGACACAGTATGTGGCATGACTCCCTTGTAAGAAGCATAAGCTCAGAGACAACACTCCATAGGAGTCTGGGGAGGGACCCCCCCACTCTATACCTACCAATTTAACCTTCCTACCCCCCCGGTTCCTACTCATTTCCTTACGCCCCATTTCCTCAACCCCTATTCGCTTAGTTCCCATAAACCACACCCTTCTCCCCTAAACGCCATCCCAACACTCACCTCCCCTTGTCTCATCATTCTCCTCTGTATTCCAATTCTCCCACTCATTTTCCACTATACTTCCCAATGATTCCTGGCAATCCTTACCCCAAGCCCAGTGCCCTCCTCTTATGTTTTATAGTTCTTGTCCTCCCCCACCTCTCATCCGACTCGTCTCCCAAACCCCCCTATATCTTCTTCCATATCTACCTTCCCCCCCCCCTTCCTTACTATCAATACCCTTATATCGATTTTGATTCTCATCCACTTCCACTAACTGCCTACTCTCTGTCCCCCGCCCCAAGATCTCAGCATTCCCATCCAAATTCTCCTCCGTCCCCCCCCTTTTCCTTACAAGCCTTTCTCGGCTTATCCCCGCGCGATCCTTTTCACACGCAAGAACCCCCCACCATTTCCTAGCCTTCCCTTGCCACCTCCTCTCACTATATTTTGCATTATTTCTCCCCTCCCTTCAATTTCTCTTTTGTTCTCTCCTCTCGCAGAGTGGGTAGTTGGTGTTCTTCTGTCCTTCTTTGTTAGCGTATGGGATTGGCCTCTAGTGCCTTTGGACAATTAAACTCCATAGTAGTTTGTTTTGTAACATGCCTCAATTAAGGTGGGGTTCTGATCCCGTAACCCCCTTCGAGACCTTGAAACCTACCAAATTGTCAATATATCGTAATATAAATAATATATAATTTGGTTTATAGCATCCAAAAATCATTAAAGAAAGAATATGGAATCGAGACCTTGGTATAGAAGCCCACATATGCAGCTTGTTTACTAAATACAAATTCCCATGATATGTCCACCCTTTGCAAACAACCAAAAAAAATTATGAATGGTCAGTTACAATTTGTTGTATCATCATAAAGTTACAGAAAAGTGGTAAAATTTAAAGTACAAAAAATATGTCTTTCCCCTTAATAGAAAATCAATCTGTCATTTTTATTTCAAACATGCTCACATCTCAAAATGGTTTCACCCCCCTTCAAAAACCGTTAAAAATAAATTGCTTATACACGGCTATCATTTCCAAGAAACTGCTAAAACAAGTGTAAGTAAAGTATGGTGACGATATATTCTCTTGGCCATGGAAACTCATATTTTTTATTTAGTTAAATACTAAATCCAAGATGGCAGGCCACCAAAATGGCCAATTACAAGATCTTTGAA
The DNA here is from genome assembly GCA_023653785.1 of Ophioderma brevispina. Lineage (NCBI taxonomy): Eukaryota > Metazoa > Echinodermata > Ophiuroidea > Amphilepidida > Ophiodermatidae > Ophioderma > Ophioderma brevispina. The sequence goes on from JAMKCH010064060.1 coordinate 5,254, forward strand.
CTTAAAAAATTTGGATGAACTGTGAAATCTAATACAAATGAATGACATAGTATTGTATAACTGACTAAAAACTGTTAGGAAAGTTCATGATCTATTTTCTCTTTTGTTTAACACTTGATAAAATTCAATTGCAAATATGGGCATCTTTCGGGATCCTTTAACAACCTATAAAACTTGCCATATATTGTAATGTAATTGCCCCCTAATCTTAAAAATCTTAACCAAAAAAATGCCAAATAGGACTGTATAATGGTTAAGAGAATATCTCGCTACTTTTTACACTTTTTTTTATGTAAATTTCGGGAGAATATGTTAATATTAACATATTACAGATGTTTTGAGATTTGGAAGGTATTCATTGGGCTGCCATCTTGAATTTTAAGCATGTTTACAAACTTGAAGACAGTTTTTCCTTCTATCAAAAACGTAGTGATGTAACTCCAATATAGATGCTCGACCCCGAGATTTGTGGTAATTTATAGCGTTTGAAGATCTTTGGAATGGTTTTTTTTTAGCTTATTACCGGCCGACCATTCTTGAATGCGAGCCTGTCAAAAATGCGTCAGTGTCAGAAAATGTCAGATACAAAAGTGTATTAGTGCATGGTTAAAGACATAATGTTCAAACTTAACTTGAAAATTTACAGTTGTGCAGTGGCCCCACTATGTACTAATATAACACTTCTATGTGTTTCAAATACCCTTTGTAGGCAAAACTGTTTCCTTGGCAGCCATTTTGAAATTCAAGATGGCTGCAAGGGTCGAAATAATCTGTTGTTGCTGAGCCACCAAATACCTAACAAGGTTAGGTATATTGGTCTCAGGTTGTTGTAACGATGTGATATTGCATTCTGGACCTGAAACATGGATAGCCCTGGGGCTATAGACACTAGATCGTGAAGGATCCTAGCATCCCACCTAAGTTTACTGGTATTAGAGACCGCAGTGTGGGCAAAAAAACGTCTTCACCTTGGCGGCCATTTTGAAATTCAAGATGGCTTCAAACGCATGGTTCCGTTGGTGTTATTAATGTTCTTATTGGATTCTGGACCCTGAAAACATTGCGTTAGATGACCATAATCATGCCTCTACTTGTTTCAGAGACAGGATCTCAAAAAGCAACTTCCCGGCGGCCTTTTGATTTTCTAAGTGGCCGTCACAAGCCACCCATGGATCTACCATGTTGTGCAAATTAAGATTGACACCTGCCAACAAGGGTGTAGATGGTGGAAACTTGGAATTTGTTTCAGGTGCTTAAAGCCAAGATATTATAGAACATTATAGGTTCAAAATGGGCGGCCATTTTGAATTATCCAAGATGGCTGCTTATATGGCGTTTGAAAAAAATGCCAACCATTGATTTTCTGTTCTGTGACAGCTGAACTTTAGAAAAAATGCAAAAATTAGAAATCTCCGAAAAAGCCAAACAAACCAAATAGAATAGTTTAAAAAAATAGTGAACCTGACTATGGGCTTCAATAAACTTAGCTTTACATGGCATGAGTTGAGGCTTCTTGGGGGAAATCCTGTTATTAAAAATAATTTTTGTAACTCAATAAAATAAACGCATTTCGCATTGGAAATTTGTCGAGATATTGGTAGACATACCTGGTGTTATTTTCATTGTTTTTTGACATGTTCTTTGGATTTGTTTGCTTTTGGGGGGGTTGCTTGTTGTGATTTGCCTTTGGGACCGTTTGCTGTGTTTTCGGGTACTGTTTGTATTATTGTTCGTTTGTGTGTGTGTGTTTTTTTTTTTTTTTTTTTTTTTTTTTTTTTAAAATTTCGGAAATTTTGAAAGAAAATAATGCTGCGGGAATTATTGCCCTATAGTCTAGCCCTAGACTTTATCGTAATCGTTGTCAACTTGCGCACATCTCAAATAGCCTTACGCAAAATTCCCTTGACCTTTGCCAGCGTGAACTTTGCATTGAAATACACGAAACGGATGTTCACTGCTCGGCTGCGCATTCTCAAATGACGATTGGAATACTACATTACGCGCTCATGCCTGATTTGATCCGGTAGTGGGTTGCCAACCAACCAACCTTTACGTTCTGAGTCGGCACGTGAACCCGAAAAGTAGCGTCGCAAGCAAAACAGAGGTCATGTGTACGCTGTATAGTTAGATTCGGTTACCGTTTTAAAGCTTTGATTGACAGAGTGGGCAATTTCAAGAAGAGTTTCAAAAAACTGTTCGAGTACCTGTACCAGAAATTGAAACTATGTCCACTCATTGCTATCTACTGTGGATAGCAATGATAGTGGAACATATATCAAAGATATGTGAAGTGCGTATAAACCCCAGCGATCAGGTGATTAAGATTCCATTTTGTCATTTACCAATTCAAAGTCATGACTGCCATTTTGAATCTGTATAACCTCATTTTAAGTTTTTCCTGTTATGTGGTCGTGTTGATGTACCTCATGAATGAGCAGTGTTTTGATAAAGAAATTCCAACTGCAAAGTGGTTTCAGGAGTGGGTCCACTTGGACCTCCCCCCCCCCCTTAGGCCTATGCACCAACGGGAGTGCAGAAGACATTATGTACTTAAGTGCATAAAATTTAAAATTCTCTTATAATTAGACCCATGAGTTTGATTTAGTCAGCTAGCTTCTATTTCCACACTCTTACATGATAATTGGAAATTAGGGCTGCTGCTATCTGGAGCAAGGTTAGATGTACCCACTGTTTATTTCTTGTTGGTTTGTAGTATTGCTAATGAAGTAGAGTACCTAACATTAGGCCTTGAGCTCTTGTGGCTTGTCACATATTATATTGAATGTGAAAATTTGTGTTTTAATAGCCTACATCGCTTGAAGTCATTGTCTAGTGAAAAAAAAAAGATTTTAACAAAAACACATATACAAAAAATCATACAATATTAATATTGCTCAGATTCATGTGGTATATCTTCGCAAGGTTCACATCATAATCATTCAATTTAGTTAAACTAAGTACGACACTGATTACTTTGAAAGACGGTATTTTTTTCGGTTTGTTAATTTTCGGTGTGAATTAATGCACTAGTATGCATAATAAAGTTGCAAAAAAACGGCTTTAAAAATTCGGGACACCCTTTCCTGGAAATGTTCTTGTGTTCCGTTAAATACAGGTTTCCCAGTTAATTTCGCACTTGTGCAATTGATTTTGATAAAACAGACAACTGGAATTCGTCCCCGATATTCACTTTTGTGTCGCTGTATTTCAACCTTGTGTCATTGGTTTTCGTCCAATTGCTCGTCGAATTCGAATTCGTCCGTTAATATCAAGACCGGCGTATTAAAAAAGCAAATTCGTCGTTTTTCATTGATATTCATTATTGTTTCCTTCAATTTCCTTCAGTTTTGTGTATAGGCCTATATTAACAACATCAGATATTAGATTCTCTTGGGGATGGTTCTGTTTTTTTGTTTGTTTTTTTTGTCGCCAATGTCTTTTCAGAACATGCTCATTTCTGCCATGTCTTGTTTGAAAATTACTAGTACACAAATACGTTAATTTTACCAACGTTTTAACAGTAGATATGGTTCTGTGATGGTTCTTAAATGTATGCGTGTCCAATGTCTCTTCAAAACATGCTCATTTCTGCCTGTGTCTTGTTTTAGGTGCGCGTGTGTGTGTGTGTGTGTGGGTGTGTGTGTGTGTGTGTGCGGGTGTGTGGGTGTGTGTGTGTGCTGTTATTATGCTGTTCTGGGATTTTTTTTATTGTAGGTGGCGTGGAAAATTGAAATTGCCTAAATTTGTTAAAATTACAAACTGTGTCCTGGACCTACTGAAATTGGTGCAATGAACAACGCCTTCATGCTGCAAATGCAAGCCAACTCAGATGCTTTTCTTTAACCCATTGGACCCTGGTCGGTTCTGTATGCGTTTGTAACACATAATTCAATGGCTTTAGAGGTGGCCTTCCAAATGTTTCCAGGTGATTTGGAAACCCATATAAAAACACCAACAAGGACTAAACAGAGTGGTCCAAAAAGGTTTACACTTTTATGTCTATACAAATTTCTCAAAAGTTGGTGGACATATCACAATTTTTTGTAGATATTTATTAACTACAATACCGTGTTAGAACCTGGTGAAGACAGCGTTGACAACAAAGCTCAGATAAAAAAAATGGCGGCCGGATAGAGAACCACTTTGCACACACACTGCAAAAACTGGAGTGTTAACTTTAACACCATGGGTGTTAATTTTAACACCATCCTGGAGTCAATAATGGGACCACACCCCCTGGTATTAAATTTACACAATGTTAGTGTTATATAACGCCAATTTTGGTGTTACAATGTGTGATATGAAACTGCTTGGTGTTAATTTACACCACTTTTTGTTTGCTCGTATCCACAAGTCATTGGTAATGGCTTTGTGGTGGTGTCAGGATTTATTCAGCTAGTGTGCTGATCCGGGGCCGCGTGTATCCATGATACGGACGCTCCTAACACGGCCCGCTATTTGAGGCTGGGGCGGATTGGGAACAGTCAGGGGTTTACACCCTACTCTTATTCGACACTGACTGCGATGTACATTTTTTTTTTTTTTTTTTTTCAGAATTGATAGTACCCGAATAAATCCCAGCAAGTGCCACGACCCCACCGGGATTCGAACCCGGGAATTTGATGGTAAATTTGCGCCAGAGGCAAGCACCCTAACCGCTAGGCCACGCTCTCCCACAAATTTTACACCACATATGGTGTTAATAATTTTTTAACACTACCGGGTGCCAAATTGACACTACCGGTGTAATTTAACACTCTCCTGGAGTCAATACGGGACCACTCTCTCTGGTGTTAATTAACACCAAACTTTGGTGTTAACTTTTATATTTGAAACGTGTGATATTTTAGTAGAAAATGCTTGATTTTGTTATTTTTGCTTCTATTGTAACTGCTTGCCTCTAACAAATCATAAACAGATCACCAAAATGCAGAAATAAAATTATGCATCAACAACGAGTGGTGTTAAATCCTAAATTTCAACACCAGAAACTAACACCAACAAGCTTGACCCCGGCTTGGGGTTAATATTTTAACACCCCAGTGCAGTGCACGTAGGTCTATGGGGCAATCATGGTTCCAACCAGGTTCCAACAAGATATGGTAATTAATAAATACAAACTATTTTGATGTCTACCCACTTTTGAGAAATTAGCAGACGAAAAAGTGTTTTTTTTTTGGGGGGGGGGTCACTCTGTAACCTTGTTTAGACTCATTTAAATGCATTTTTCATGCTAATTCTGAATGTGCCCAGGAAAATGAAAACTTTTACATTTTGTAGCAAAAATCGACAGTAATTTTGAACGGCGACTTAGGATTAAGAAGAAGAGATTCAAAGGTATTTCAGATATTTATTTAAATTTTTTTAATGTTTACCTCGTGAGTTCGACAGGAACTTTAGAGGTTGCTAAAAATAGCAAATATTACTTGAATACGTTGATGTCATTAATTACGATGCACAGCAAATAGTCACCAATGTTTTATCTAAATTCTATCGTGTTAGGGATGCAAACGAGCGATTCAACATGGGGAGGGGGATACGCCTGCTCATTTGGGCATTTGGGATTTTCAAACGGTAATTCTTGCATACATTTTCTACGGCAGCATCAAGGTATCTTCGAGGAATAACCTCCTGTGCCGACTTGCTGGATCATCATGGGGTGCCAGCCCAACGACTCTACGCACCACCGCTTTGGCTCTGGTCTACAGCAGGGGGGCCGGCCAAGTAGCGTCGTTTTTTTTTGTTCTGCCGTTCCCAAAAATAGGTTAAAGCACGTATCACGAAAACTGACAAATATTCTAAAGTCGACAAATAGGGTTAATAATCATATTTTTTTCCACTCCAAATCCGTTGGGTTGAAGGAATCAACTCCAGTGTAAGTATTTTTTTTGTATCTGAAATAACGGTACAAAAACGGGATCCATTTTGAACGAGGCGGTTTTTACCTCATGTTCAATCGCAGGGTCCCGCTATTTATAGCTGCGACCATGTACCAGGCCGGTACAGTTTAGCCTATGCACCAACGTGGAATGATTCGTTGACCTGCATGTAGCATTCCTCTCATGTCCGGTACTTTAAAACGATTTGATGATACATGTAGTGTTGCAGCACAATTTATGCACCACCGAATAAAGCAAGGGCAAATTTGATCGGGTCGCGAATCCGTACGGGGAATCCCACTCGCCACTCACTCTGACACGCACAGTGACTTCAGGTTAAGGCTCGTCCCATGACTCGTTCGGCAGTTTTGTGCTATGAAGGAAGCTTGGCCGCCAACCGCTGGTATACAGCGCTACTGAATATGCAGCCCCCAATCCATGGTGCAACAGCTCTCACACAGGTGGGGGTAGGACGAACGACATGCCGATTTGGGCAGTGGGGATTTCCAAACGGTAATCTGGGGAAGCTGCTAAGTGCATTTACTATGGTAGCCTTTTCTCAGTTTCATTACAAAAATCTCTCTTAAACCATAGTTCAAACATCTCAGTAATAAATGCTTAATTGAGGGATAATTTTTGACTTCAAAATCCGTAAGGGTTAGTGTGGATTAACCCCGCTGCAAACAGTTTAATTTCCAAACAGGTAATTTAATGAAATTATTCGTGATAGGCCTAGACTTTTAGTCAAGTCTGAGTGTAACCGTCCTCTACGGTATAGCGCCCTCCTACATCAAGTCTTTGACAGACATAGCACTCGAAGTCGCGCCGGGATGTTGTGCCTGATTTGATGCGAGTCTGTTACTGTTAGGATGGCATGTCCTACCCCGCCCCCTGCTCTCACACAAAGAAGTGGAACAGTCCTAAACGAGACCTTGAGAGGCCTTACTGGTTGCCTGCTTGCCTCCGTCCCACTCCACTGACCTTCTATACATGGATAAAATCGGGCTGCCGCATAGTTGAAATGGTCGCCGAGTGAAACAACAGGAAGTTGGTTTTGGACCTCTACACTATGGCGGAAACAATGCATACACTGATGGTGCACATATTCCACACAGATGTTCTATGTTGGACAAGGGGGAATTGCATTGTTTCCCGCCATATTGTAGAGTGTCCAAAACCAACTTCCCGATGTTTCAATCAGCGACTCAGAACCGTATCCCTGTGGTCAGTGCCCACTCAATCTGAGTTTCTCCCAGTGCTTCCAGGCATTGCAACTGTGGTGCATCGGAGAAGGTTAGAGAACATCCCACGCACAAACTGGTGGATAAGGCTCTGCTGGACAACAATCACCTGCTGCATAACACTTTCAAAGAATCACGCCAACTCGGCAGACAGACTGTGCTCTCGTCCAGGGGAGGGCGGCCCAGAAATCCCAATTTCAGACGTCGCCATTGGAAAGCGAAATCTTGACGAAAAATTCTGATTGTTTTATATGTTGACAAGGAATATTTTCTAATTCCAAAACCATTGGAGTTGAAGAATCAACTCCACTGGAAGGGTTATTTCTAAATTGTTTTGTATTAATAACGAACGAGGACGAGGTCGTATGTAGGTCATGGGAACGACCCATGACCGACCCACATCAAAGCACCCAAATTGGTTTGTGGTTTGCACTCCGTATTGCTGTAATTTCTTTTGACATTTTTGGTGAATTGCTATAATGAATGAGGCCTGGCCGCCACCGCCTGCTCTCGTCGACCCTTCTGTCGACACGCTGCTAAAACTCTCCAGTTCCCCATTCAACATCTTACAGGCATGGAATACTGCCTGGCTAGATACTTCAAGACCAGACCAATTCACTATTACACCTATGACAGAATTACCACCTGGTAGCAATCTTCCACGCAAGGAATGGGTCTCCTTAAGTAAGTCAGAAGCTAAAATTCATTACAGGTTGTTCTAAAGGACTCTTCTTGTTCTATGTCCCTTAAATATCTAAAATTCAAAAATCACGGAGCGGACCCCTGCCTTGTGTTTAGAAGGAAATTGCTCCTATATAGATCTAACAAAACAAATAACGCTATGCGGTGATCGTCAGGTTGTAACAGGGTTGGCTTTATGCCGGCAAAAACTGTTTTTTGCCAGAAACGGTTTAAACCTGGTTTAAAACGGCACAAACTGGTTTAAACCGGCAAAAACTAGAAAATGTCTAAGGTCGTCATGCATAGCATTTTAGGGTATGTCATACTAAATTAAATCCCTCTATAACTTAAGATAGTCAATATATGTCTTGCATTATTATATTTGTCAAATACAAGAATACAAAAAAGAGAAAACATTGTAAAAATGAAAAGAAAAATTAAATGAAAACGTACACTGTGTCAATTTTTCAAAACATGCAAAGTTCTGCAGGACTCAAAATACTAGCTATGGATTTACAATCACATACTTCAATCTAAATGCGAGTACTTGCTCTTGCTTCCCCTAATATCTCATCAGATTTTATTTTTCAAATTCAGCCTAAAAATTCACATTTTGCTTTTGATTCATTTAAACAGTTTAGAAATTTATGCCTACAGATCAAATTTTAAGGTATATGTTGAATTTTCAGTCCATTTTCCACTTTTCCACTAAGGTTATTCAACAGCGAAATATGGTAGTTAGTCAAAACTGTATATGTATCATATGTAATAAAAAGCCAGAAGTACTGTTTACTGTACTTTCAACCACTTTTGTTCTATAATTGTTATTCTGACTTCTACAAAGTTAATAAAAAAACAACAAATACAATTTTCAAAAGCATTTTAGGAACAAAATGGAGGTTTTTGCCAGTTTCTGCCAAAATAGGTGGCATAAACCTTGCGGTTTAAACCGGTTTTAACCGGTTTCAACCGCTTGGTTTTTACCGGCCAACCCTGGGTTGTAATCATTTACCTCTAGAGACGTAAGGGAATGGGGTTATAAAAAGAATCCTATTCTTGAAGTTTGGGGAAGAATGCTTTAAGATGTTTTTCTGTAGAATCCAATCGCTGGGAAATGTGGGGAACATTGTAAAACAAGGGGTAAAATAGTACAATTTGTACAAATTGTCTTTAAATATACATTCTATTACCTCTACTGCCCATTATTCAAAAGCGCGCTCTTTGATTGGTTGTTTACTGCCCATTATTCTGCAATAATGGGTCGCGATTACGCTCTAATGCGTGATGCAAAGCGCACATTCTTTTCAGCGCGTGCCACCATCACTATAAGTGCACACGCTAACATTTACGCTGGAAGACAAAGCGCGCGCTCTAAAGACGTAAACAACTGTTACGTTTTTAGTAAGAAATGGCCATTTTTTTCTGGTATTATTTTACTTTCTTACGGTAATAGAATAGAAATAAAGGGTGCGATGTTCATGTTTATGTCGAATAATGTGTCCTCGGCAGTAAAAACATTTGAATAATGGGTCTCGGCTTCGCCTCGCCCATTATTCATGTTTTTACTTGCCTCGGACACATTATTCTCCCATAAACATGAACATCTGACCCTTTATTTCTTAATTAATGTATCTTTCTCTTTATAAGGATTTAAAAAAGTATAGTTTGTCTACGTTCCGACCTTTAGGTACACGGCTACAGTCCTGATAAGGTTCAAGGTCATCCTGGGACAAAAATTATCCAGTGCTCAGATTTTGTTGAAACTGGTGTCAATTTATTGACCTGGTCATACTGAAGCAAAACAAAATATGTTTTAATTCTTTGGGCAACAGTCTATACACAATTGTGAGGTCGATTTTTGGTGACCTCTATAGACCATGTACACCCTTGTTACATTTTGCCCACTAATTACGCAATCAAATGCCAAACATTGCAAAATAAGGCAAGACGAACAATTTGACACCACTTTTAACAAAATCGGAGAGCTGGGTAAGTTTTACCCCAAGATGACCTTGAACTTTAATAGGTCTGTACCTGTTTAATTGGAACCTTACCCAATGTAGTA
>JAMKCH010064061.1:0-12356 GCA_023653785.1 Ophioderma brevispina
ACTCACACAAATTGAATAAATAATCAAAGCCTTACGACTGAACTTTGAGCGGTCCAGGGAGGGGCGGACTCACACAAATTGAATAAATAATCAAAGCCTTGATAAAAGGCTATTCTTCAGGTAGACAAAGATGAATTTTATTAATCTTTCCCTGAAGCTGGCCAGCACCCACGAGTGTGCCAACAGTTAGTATTTGACTTGAGGACAGAACATTTTAATTTTTGGGTAACATGTCTAACTAGGTGTCTCTGCCAGCTATGTTATCAAGGTAAAGTATCCTACCTGAGTTGACCACCACGCTCCAATTGCAGTACGTTGTTGAGTTAGCCAAACTACAAGGTAATAGCTATAGTCTATTTCATTGAGAGCCAGTTGAGCCAACAGTGCATAGGCTGTCGTTTCTACTGTCTTGGCATTCACTGGAGAAGGCCCAAAGTATTTACCGCCGTCTGATAACAAGGACAGAAAAACAATGGTTGGTATTCTGAAAGGAAGACTAACTTTAGACCTGGGTTTAAACCAGGGTTAGTCCTACAAGAGGGGACCTTTTTTTCTTACAACATACTCTAAAAGTGTGCTGTAACGGGTGAGAAAATTCCTCATGGATGGGCTGGAACAGCCCATCCATGAGGAATTTTCTCACCCATTACATTTAACTTTCACAGTATTTTGAAAGGAAAAAAGGTCCCTTCTTGTAGGACTAACCCTGGTTTAAACCCAGGTCTAAAGTTAGTCTCCCTTTCAGAATACCAGCCAATGGGAACAACTCTTCTGGAAATGTTTTCAATGAAATGCGCACTTCCCAACTTATGAATTTATATTTAAATAATAATTATCACTTATAAAGCACTGTAACAAAGTATCTAAGAACCTAAGGGCTGTACATAATCACACAAACACAAAAAAATACAGTTTCTTAAGGCCAAAAAAAATATGGTTTGTCTCAAAGCTGACGCACACATTTGTAAATTTCGCGGTAAATTAAAAAAAGTTATGCGGAACTTTTTTTTATTTTATTTTTTTTAAATTGTTGAACTTTGATTTTTGTTGAAGCAATGTTCAGCTCTCGGCATTGAACTGAGTCATGCCTGCCAACAAGTACGATTCGCCGTATTTTGTCCGTTTTCCGAGTCCCTAAAGTGCTAAAAAAACGTATGAGTACGATTTCTGAATATCTCGTTCGACTTTTAAAAAACACAGAAAGCAGATTGAAAAAAAATATATTTGCCAGAAATGTCCTTAAATATTTGACCAATAAAGTTCTGAAATTTTGTTCATGATAATTCCATCTTTTGAATGATATTTTTTTCTTAAAATTGGCCAGAAACTTCACAATTTGGAAGCAATATCAAGTGATTAAAACCCCAACAACTTTCACTGATACCAGTATTTGTTTTTATGCTGTTTCCACTGATAGCCCCATTATGTATAGCATCAAGCGCCAGTTTATTATTGTGTAGGAGACTGTTTTGTGATTCGGCAGTAGTTTTCAACAACACCGGCAGGGGGAAGGTAATCTTCCGGTTATGTCCATAGTTTTATCCTTTATTTTAATATTTCGACACTTTTCATATTTAACTCTGAAATTCAAATTTTAGGACATTTCAAGTTTTATAACTCATCAAGTTATTTGTGTTCTTATATTACTGTAGTTGGATTGAACATAGATTATGGATTGAACATTAAATGACAAGTTAATTAAAAGTTGAAATGATAGTCTCCTGAATGTCATCAAGAATGCATCAGAAGAAAAATGCAAACTTAAGATGATCTATCAATATAATTTTGACTCCACTTAAGTAAAATACTGAAAGTTTTCATATACAGATAATCCATGCCTCTGATCAGCTTCCTAGAACCACCTAACTGCCCAAATGGAGCTTTGTTGCAAGTGTTTGGGATCCCGAGTCCACTTAGCTTCCTTCCATACAGGCAGACTGCTTTTTTTTTATCTCCCTTACCTAAAATACTGAAAGTCAATCTAGTGGAACAAAAGGCATGAACCAGCGTTCTTAGTCGACGCCAACCCTATTTGTCCGTTAAAAGGTCAATTATCACAACGTTCACGAATATCGCCTGGTTGAACTTCGCACTTTTGGGTACGAAATCGCGACTATCTCCTGCGTAATCTATGAGGTCACTTCTTTAATCGATATTAGTCAGTTGGCCATTTTAAACCGGGTTTGTTGCAAAATAATCCTAGTTATAAGTCTTTTTCCTATATAACTATTTGGAAATAAGCTGGTTATCGCCGTTATTACACATTGACTCCAGCAGCAACGGCCGTGACTGTATTGGTGAGTAACGCGTTCGTCTGTTTACCTTACAAACGTGTGGTACGCTGCATATTACCCACACTGGCATAATTTGCTCTTCTGATTTGTTTAGATAACCGATTTGTAACCGTTTGATTCCAAATTTGTTGATGGCATGATCTGAAAGTAAAATAACTTTGCCTAAGAGTGTGGATCAAAATTCGCACGTGCAAGATTAGACTTGGTGATACGCCATGACATGGACATGCAGCGTGAGCGTGTGTCATGTACAGTCATGACCGAACGGTATACTGCTACAGTCGTGCCATTGGCAGTACGGTAATTGAATTTACACTGTGTTTGTCAAGTTTAAAGCCAGAATGGTACAGGATCGAGTCGTACCTACGTTGGCCAATACTCATAATAAATGGCACTGACACTCACTCTCTGTTGATCTCACACAAAAAAAAACATGCCACAGTCACAGAGAGAGTGTCAGACGGTCATTGATTGTGATTGGCATTCAAGTTCATGCCTTGCAGACTACAAAATAGTCTGAAGTTCGAACTCTAAACCTTACTTTACATAATGTTCAGCCTGAGTATTTCTTTTGGGCTGGCTAAGTCCATGTAAGTATCCGATACTAGTCTTGATGTATAGCATAAATTAATAGAAATTTATTGAATTTAGTTTGTTTTAAATGCAATGCCATTGTGCATGGATTTACCCCTAAGGAGCAAAGGCATCTGTGCATGTACGGTCATGGTTGGAGTGCAGGTGCTGTTCATTATTCCGAAGGTTCGATATTCTAAGGTGCGTTTATCCGAGCTATGGTTTGTTAATCCTAACACAAGAATTTCCCATACCTACGTAGGCGTTTTTTTCAAAGGTTCGTTAATGTGAACATTCGTTTCTCTATTCCGAAGGATTGTTTTTCCCATGTTGGTTTATCAGAAGTGTGTTATTCTGAAGGTTTGTTTTTATCCGAGGGTGCGTTGATCCAAAAATGGAATAGGGTTTGTTGATCTGAAAATGGAAATAAGCGAAACGAATTCGATAATGAACATATTCTTTTTCGGATAAATAACCTTCGGATAAAACGATATACCTTCGGATTATAAACTTTGGAAAAATTAACCTTCGGAATAACAATTTTCGGACAACGAACCCTTCGAAATGGCGATACTTCGGATAGAGGAACCTTCGGATAACTGCGCAGATATCCCATAGTGCCTGGCTGGCGAGAGAAATTATACTCGTCCAGAAGTTTATTTTCTCCTTTCCGGCGGGGTTTTGTCCCGTTTTTCGCGTGCGCTGGCCATGCCCTGCACACACATACATATGACACCTGTTTGGATTGTTACACGCTCCGTAATTGGTTTTTGGTTTAAAATATCTTAATGTGTTGTTCAACTTGTTTGCTATGGCTGAGGCGTGAATGACTTGCGTACGTCGTGACTTAGACGCGCATTGAGAAAAATAACATCTGGATACAGATACAGGCCTGGGGAACCTTACTTTTCTCCCCCTTTACCAATACCCAAATGGGGCGCCCGAGGCTTATTCATTTTTACGGGTCCTGTCTTTTTTTTTTGGTATGCCCTATTAATAAGGTAATGAATTTGGGAACCGGTGCTCTCTACCACAAATTGAAAAAAAGGCGATACCATTATTTTTTTGCAATGGATTGGAAGAATTCCAATTAAATAATGGTATCGCCTTGGTTTCAATTTGTCGTAAAAGAGAGTACTGGTTTCCCCAAATCATACCTTTGTTTCTCCTTCTAAACGCTTTGTATTTTAGGTCTCTTTACCCAATTTTTGATCCTTATGGCTAAGTACAACAAGAAGAACGCCACCGCACCCAGTTAAAAAAATCAACAACCAAAATCAAACCAAAAAAAAAACTAGACACCACATTGGCATGCGTTCACGCGAATGTATCAAATGCAGTATGACGCGAGCGCTACACCTCCAAATAACATCAATACGCAGTGCTCTGACCAGGGTTCAATTATCGAATTGAATTAACCCAGCCCCCGGGCATCATCCAATTAATTGCTTACATTTTCACAGCTGTTTAAGAATTCTCCTTGCGACCCTTTCATGCAAGATTTTTGTTTTTTTCGGTCATCATTACCCGAGTTAATTCAGAGGACAGTGTTTATAAACTAACACAGGTTGCCCAAAAAAAAATGTCACACGCTCGTCATTAGGTGAACACCCTATGCATTTTACCGTATCATTTTATGTGAACAAAAAAATGTCCAGAAACAGGATTGGCACAAGTGAAATGCTGCGTACTCGGAGCATTGTGAACATTTAATTATGCGTGCTGGTTGGGCATTTTCCATGTAACAATTTCCCTGGGCAAATTCCCAGTGCCTTTCAATAGGGTTATGAAGGTTTTATTGCCCTGGGGGTTGCATCAGAAAAAATTATTGAACTTTGATGCCCCCTTGGACCATCTTTTTTTGTGTCAAACACACCCTTCCTCCTGTGTGACCCACATTGAAGACACTCAACAAAAATAAAAAAAGCCAATATCAAATTTCAATAACCTTGTGAAAGTAGGTTAATAAATATGCAATACAATACCTATCTTGAGCCATTGTGCCAACTTCTTGTCACGCTTTCTCGCGTGTTTCGTCTAAGAGAACAAGTTGCTGGAAGTATGAAACTCCTGTTTGTTTCTCTGTCTTTCATTACAGCTTCTTCAGGCTTGTATCATAAATGGTGAGTCAAGGCATACTACTGGTGCTACACAACCATGACTTTCGAGTGTCAATGGTTGTATAGGAATGCTGTGTTTTGAGTTGAACCCCATGATTGGCTTATGAATACAGGTGTTTCCAATACTGTCCACCAGGTTTTCACCTGATCACCTTCCCCTGACAGTGGCATAGCCAGGTTGGGGCAGAGGGGAAGAGTGAGTGCCCCCTTGCTTTTTTTACGGAATCGGGAATTAAAAGATGGATATGATAAATCGGACCTTTTTCAGACTCATTTGCCCGCGACCCGGATATTTTTTCCTGTGATTTCCAAAGGACTTGCCTCTATACTACTGGGACTCGCCCTTAGAACCACTGCACTGGCTACATGCGTGTCTGACCAATATGAATTTAATTTAGCAACCTTTACGTAATAAAGGCAAAATGTTGTTGATTCTAATGGTTGATAGGGGGAGGTGGTCAGGTTATGGAAATACACTGGATTTGCCAACTTGAACATGCTTTAGTAACCAATGCTTACAACTCGTCACCGCGTTTCAAGCTGATGACCATAATTATTGAATTGCAAGTTTCTAACTTTTACTGGGGGGATTGGACAAGGTCACTCAGCTATCAGACCGGAATTGATAACATTTCAGAGCAGCTGCACTATAAAAAGTACAAAGTAACAAAAAAATTGTATCAATGAAATGTGCAGCAATTTGGCCAAGAATTTTACAGTATACTGTAAACATATCAATTGTTTAAATTTCCAGTAACAAAATTTTGTATTTTTGTTATTATTGCTGTACCACTTACAACAAAATCGTTGTGGTGAAAATTTTACACATTTTTCATTTTATGTTTTACATTGAGTTTGGTATGTAAACCAATTAGCAATATGTGGTTTTGGTATTTGGCCTAAATTATATAATTTAACAGTGTTTCTTTTAGTGACTTCTAATGCCGTTAAACAATACTCAATTCTCATTTTTTTTCATTCAGAAAAGGACTTGATGAAACCGTTGAGTGGCTGGCCGTTCCACCTTACTTTTTCGTACCGGTATTTTACCATACGTTTGTCCTTATTTTAAAATATTTTACTCAAAATGTACTGTTCTGCGTTCACTAGGAGAATAGAAACCGTTACTAGGCCATTTTTGGTTCACATGGTTACAATTGATTACCGGTCGTTACAAATGATTGCAATGGTTTTACAGTGTAACCAGTTAAAATGTTACACCATAACCATTTTGGGTTACCTGTGAAACCAACCTTGGATTGATCTCTCCAATTGTAACCAACTGTAACTGTTTGTAACCAACTGTAAGTGTTTGTAACCAAGTGAAATAATCTCCCACTCCAACTATGCAATTTGACTGACAGGTGCAATCCAATAATGCCTCTGTCAAAGTGAAGTGGTATACTGATAAGTTAATTACTTGACAACAAGCTTTATTGACATGAGACAGCCTGTTTACTACTACCCACTTGTATTCACAGTAAAACTGGCAATTTTTGCAAACAAAAATAGATCATAAAAATAGTGAGAGATGTGGATCAGTGCAGACTGACCAGCCACTTATTCAAAATAAATCTGTAATCTGTAATTACATGCTATTACGTAATGTCCCTGAAAGACCACTCTCACAGGTGGTTATCACCAAGGTATGACAAGGTAACATAGACCAAAGGTTCCACAAGGGCCTTCAATAGTTGCAAAATGCACTACCACTGTTAATATCAAGTTAAATGTCAGCCATTACACTTGCTGCAAATGTTGATTGCAACCTTTTGTTAGGTATTCTTTAAACAAAATTGTACAGTTACTCAAGCTATAAGCCCGAGTGCAATTCATAATTCACTAACCTCCCAGCTTGCTATTTATTTGAAAAAAATCCTAGTATTTCTTTTCAATTAATATTCTAAACCCACCTGAGCTAAACCCATAGTGCAATTCACATTTTTTTTGTATATTTTTCGTAGTGTGCCGCGAATGGATTAGATTGTGTCAGAATACATAGTTTCATGATAAAAAATATTCAAGCAGATGGTCATCTGTACAACTTGTCTGGATCGTTTTATGTAAAACAAGCCTTTTGGCCCTGGAAAAGACTTCCACACATAACAATACAGGCCTTGTCTTTTAAAATGCCTACTGTTTCTAAAAAAGCACTTCTGAAGATGAGTCAAGTGTGCTGTTTAGGTGTGCATTTGGTATCAAATTGGTATTATTTTAACTGTCATATTAGGTGTGCTGAAAAAATCGCACACCTCAAGACCGTTTTAGGTGTGTGATGGTGTGCTATCGCACTCTCACGCCTCAAAAGACAGGCCTGAACATACTCAATTTATATCCCCCAATTCTGCTCCCCTCTAACCAAAACTGTCTTCGGCCCACACCCCGGGGGGTTCTCACATTGGGATGAAAGGCTGGTATGTGCGCCTATAAGACCCTCTTTTCAGGCTCTTTTTCGAGTCCAGAGACCCCCATTTTTAGGACCATTTAGTTCCATGAGACCCTCTTTTCATGTCCAAATCCATAGTCTACAACTTTTCTTCAAAAAACCTCAAAAAGTAGCTGGAAATTTGAGGGAAATCGCAGCTATTTTTGGAAATTTTTTGAAACCTATTGCGAGACCCCATTTTTTTTGGGCCTCAATCAGCTCCGGAGCCTCAATTTTTCAAATCCGGGAGGCACATACCTACCCAAAAAAAAGTTGAGAACCCCCCCCCCCGGGGCCCACACATTTTTGGAACCCTCAAAAGTAGACCATTTTACTTACAGAAAACGTCTGATAAATATGTAGCTAGTAGTGAGTAGCCTATGGAGGAGTAACCATGGTGATAGTCCACCAAAAGAAAAAATGAACCTAAGCTGTGTAAGATATTCACTTTTGACTTAGATTATCAACAGACAGAAGTTGGGAAAAGCTTGTTTTGGGGAAGCCATGGGTCATCACAATGTTTTGTATACAAGATTAAGGTATGGAAGTACATGTGAAAAAAATTCAAGTTAACGGCCACTATCAGTGATTTGCATAAATCAGATAAACAAACAAGCATCAAAAATCAGATTTTGCATGTCTAAACCACAGCCTGCAAGTAATAGACCAAAACACAGCTAATAAAGACAAAAATCGGTTATTTTAGTCATAATTGTCTGAACGGACACTTTGACAACACGTAATTGAATGGAGATGTATCTTTGAACAATCCATTTTCATTCCTTTTATGTTAATCTTCAGTTGGAAAAAATAAACTTGTGAGACTTTTACAGATTATCCTGCACTTTTAAACTATTTCCTGCAAATATTTCAAATTATTTTCACTTTGTCGGATAAATCACTGATAGTGTCGTTAACTGATTGGCCGATTAAATTGTAATTACACCTATAATTTCTATATATTACTAAAATCATTAAATAAAAACAAGTATTTTGCTCCATCAACTAACAGGGGTGGATTTGATTTTTTTTTGTACTGGTTCCGTTGGGCCAGTGAGCTAGGAAAAACCTACTGGCCCGGCAGTGAACTCATGGGCCCAACCATTTTTTTCCATGCTATGGTCATGAATTTATTGCTTACGCCAAACTATGCTTGGCCTAAGTGTCAAAAAATTCAATAGGCCTATATTTGAGCCCTCAGTCATGAGGAGCACTCAACGGGGTGTGGCGGCACAAAGTGCCCAAAAACTTGGGGCTGAGAAACTGATTTTAAAAATTAAATTGGGTCTTCGGAGATGATATTAAATTTCTCCAATATATGGACTTGGTATAAATTAGAGGTTGTGGAAACGATTTCCCCATGGAGCTAAAATCTGTGCATTTTTGCGGCCAAGGTAGGACATTCTACAGAACTCAAAAGAGGAATGAACTGGGAGTTCTTGAAACGAAGCACATATCGTACTGTCATCGATCAGTGCCCCGAACCTATCCCCCTGGGGGCTCAAGTATGGGTGCTATTTTAACTTTTTTTGCATTTAATTTATTACACTCAAATTTTTTTCCATCACCAACATGTGTAATTAGTACCGAGTACAAAAATATAATGATAAAATCAAAATGTGGACAAAATTACTCCTCCATGTTTGACAAAAAAACAATCATTTGCAGTCTTCGTTGTCACTTTGGGAGACAGAGATAACCTCAAGTCCATTTCTTTACATACTTGCTCTTTGTATCTTTTTATACGTGAAACGTCTTCTAATTCTGTTTATTGTAGGGGCAGGTCCACTGCAATTGTTAAGAAAAAGCTTAATTTTGCGAATCTGCCAGTTAAAGCCGCGAAGAAGCGTGATATGTAATTTCATAAGTGCGCTGTTATGAAATTATGTCGTAAACGGAGCTCCAACTTTTCATGAAAACAGGACTCACGTCGCCGAGGCGGATGGCCCTCACTCCTATGCACATAAAATGCTATGAATTGACGAGGGGACTAATTATACATCCGTCTGTATTAGAGAAGTTGTGCCAATTAGTGACTATAGCTGATGATCTTTGAAAAAGCAAAAATGGATGAACAAATAAAAAAAAATGCTGAAGCCATATAATAATTCATGTGGGTAAAAACTGGGAATTTATACAAGACCTAAAACCAAAGCCGAAATTTCTTGAAAATTTCAACTGGCCCCAACGGGCCAGGTCAATTGAATTCTTACTGGCCCATAAATGCATTCACTGGCTGCGGGAAGCGGGGCCAGTGCGAAATCGAGCCCTGATCCAAAATGCTATAAAGGGCCAATACTTCTGTTCTTGGGGGTGAACGAAATCGCAAACAAATATCAACCAAACAATCTGAACATTAGTTTATTTTCCATCATAACATTAATGCATTAATGCACAAGTCCAACACTATATTAGTAGAAAAACAGGGTTCCAGGGTAAGACACCTGATACTGTTAGAACACGCATTAAATGTAAGTTTTGCATTGAAAATTATAGTACTTTCTCATGTTTATAACATTTAAAGGTGCATTTCGTCGGATTTCCAGCCCCTTCTGTTTTATTCAATGTCACTAGATATCATTGAGAAAGCATTCACAAACTGTTAATATGATCCCGGACTTGCGGTTTTGTGTATTGAGCAAAATGTGTTTCCCACAGTCCCATAGGCCACTGTCTATAATTTCTGTCCGTTTGGATACAAAAATTGACGAATAACCCCTTTACACGAAACGGCCGAATTTGAACGTAAGATTTGGCACCCACATGGATTTACTGAGGTTGAACGTTCAGATATGAAAAATCTCAACTTTTTGAGGAACAAGTCGGGGGGACGAGGCTTTGTGGATCACGAAATGCCATAGGCGTAACTCCCGGGGGGATGGGGATATATCCCCCCCAATATTTTGATGAGGGGGTATGGTCAATACGATCATCCCCACACAATGATGCATGTCATGTGTTTTTGACCAAAAATAACCTCATATTTTACAAAGATATGTCTATTAAATGTGTAATTTCCGTGCGCTAGCGCGATTATTCTCTAATTACAATTCATTTACGATTTGGGCTTCTAAAGGGAAAAATTTTAGCGAAGCTTCGCGGGCACATGTGGTAGTAATGGTTATTTTTAGCAAACGCGTTTAATTCATTTTTTCATCAACCCCAATCCCCCCAATGTCGAAAAAGAAAATTTATGCCACTGCGAAATGCCCCCTTAAGATCCAGAATAAACCTGATATAATATTCAAGAAATGGCTGAATGGCTTGTGAAATAGGGAGAAAGGATATGGAATTGAAAAGAAATAATGCCCATATGTACTGTTTAAAATCAAGTCAAAAAACTGATGCTACTACCTAATCCATGGTATACCTATTAGGGACCAAATAGCAGGCAAAAACTCTAACAACTTGGAAGTTCTCACAATATCATGCCTCATTTGGTAAAAAATGTTTGGGTAAGAGCCTGCTGCATTTTTGGAGAAAAGCAATGTCCCACTGTACACAGGGGAAAGATAGAAAAGGTATGTGTAATGAGAAACAAAACAATCTGGGAGAACATTTAAAAGGCCACTCAGAGATTTCCCGAGGAGGGCGCTCTCCAATTCCAAAAAAAAAATCGTGTTTTTGCATGTACATTATAAGACTGTCCATATACTATAACTGTGTGAAATACTAAGCTTAAATCGGAATCTTCATATAGAAAATCCACAACTTGGTGTATAAAAAAGTCCGGATCCGGAAATTTTTGATACCACAGTACTATGGGACGTAATTACTACACATAAATGTTTAGTGCATCAAACGAAAAATCTGATTCATCTTGAAATTCGGAATTGTGTTTTTAGGTTTACTATCTTAGTCTAGGTTACTATGTGGTCATTTTTACACACCCCACAAAAAAATTAATAGTTCGAAAGCTCGGAGTCAGCCTTTAGCTGCCTGCATCGGTAGTTTTCATGATATGAGAATAAACTAAGTGAAATCAAACTTATGGACTCAATTTGATGCAATTTATGCCATGGCACGTTTTTTGTGTCGCCTGCCTAAGGCAGGAAGAACATAGGGAAGTCACTTTGTCCACTGTAGTTGTCTGTTGTATGTTGTTAATCTGTGGTTGATGTCTGTTGTTGTTGTGTCACGTGTTGTGGTCGGTTTGTGAAAAAAAAGGGTTAAACATTTGCTGTTAATATCCTCATCTTGATGGATTTACAGCAAAACTTGGGTAACAGGTGCAACATGGCATCCCCCTACTTGTTGATGAGGTCAAAGGGTCAATGCAAGTCAAAGGTCCATGTAAGGTCAAGTTGTAAAAGAGGCTGAAAGGTAAAATTGACCTCAGGAAAAGTTGAAGTCAATTGGAACCAACGTGATTAAATTAGGTGCAACATGGGATCCCTCATTTGTTGATGAGGTCAAAGGTCACCCATACCAAGGTTAAAGGTCATGTGAGGTCAAGTTGTACAATAGGCTGAAAATGTAAAATTGACCTCATTTGACAAGTTGACATTCAATTGGAACCAAACTTGAATCATAGGTGCAACATTGGATCCCTCATTTTGTGATGAGGTCAAAGGTCCCATACAAGGTCAAAGGTCATGTTAGGCCTATCATTCAATAACCGCGAAGGGCAGGCGACACAACGGTTCGAGGACCGATGTATTTTTTTTTTCAATTAGAATTGCATTGTAATCATCCCAAAAAAATATTATGGGACTAAAACAGTGCTAAATAGCCAAGTTTCTCGCGAAACGGCAATGTATGCAGTCACCTCTAAAACGAGGTAAGATTAAGGTCGAGATTGTTAGGACCTGTAAATATTCCAAAAGAAAATTGAGACTGCAATGATTTTAATCTATTGGAGTAAATAGCTGGCTCTTTAGTTCTTATTCACATCAAGAAACATGCATGAACATGAAATGTTTGACGTCTTCAAATTACCATCTT
>JAMKCH010064062.1:0-10782 GCA_023653785.1 Ophioderma brevispina
CAAGGTGTTCAGCCTGTCTCTCATGAGGTCATCTTCCATAACAACTGTGTGCAACTTAAACTTGTCCAGGCATCTTCTGTCGATAGAAGTAAAAGTGAACGTTCTCCCGATTCACTTGACTTGTGAGCTCCCTTTCATGCACCACACACCACATCGTCTTATTATGAAGTGAACCCATACTGACCGGAGCCTTTAGGTTGCACAACACTGGCTTAGAAGGAAACGATTGTCTGATGTTGGGCTTTTTCACGCTTTAAATCAGATTTTTGCTTGCGTTTTGTAGGCTTGTGACAGATAACGATGATTGACATTGGGTTTATAGCAGTTACCACTCATATAGCGACCTTTTGGCCCTTTGTCCCATCTACTTGTTCATAGAGAATGCTGGGAATTTTCAAGATCGTTCCATTGTGAACTGATCGTTAAGATTTCCCATTTCTCAGTTGTAATGTTCACTAGCTATCACTTAGAGTACAAGGCCCCTACAGAGTATGCACTGTAGTCAGTTTTTGTATGTGCTGTGGACCACTACCACCACCACTGTCTTTTTTACTTTCCATTTGTCTAGGTGTTCTTGCTATGAACTTGTATATGAAACAGCTAGAAAGAATTTAAAATGGAATTGTTACAAAGGAGAGTACCCTACCAATAATTCTATCTGAAGTGGTGATTGTTATCATGGGATCTGTGACCCATAATCATTATTCTATAGCTTTGTCCTAATTTGTCCCAAAAACATACCTAGCACCAGGACTGTAAAAACTTTCAAAAGTATTACATTATTCAAAATGGTGCTGGCAGCCATCTTGGATTTTTGTGGCCAACTGTATCCATACTGCTATCACTATCTAATTGGTTTTCAGCCCAAATTTGCAGGAAAAGAGACCTTATTTGTCATTCTACATACTATGGATGAAGCTTTATTACAGTGTAACATTCAAGAATGACCGAGTCGGCAGCCATCTTGGATTTAGAGGGCCTAAGAGGGCATTTAAATGTATAAAACATCACTCCAACTGATTGTTATATTAGAATTAGTGGGAAATGACACCTCATTCAACATTATAGCGCATCTAAATTCAAGAGATAATACTTTGTATGTATTTCCAAAAGTCGCTGGCGGCACATTTGAAAAACGCCCTCTAAAAAAAGTTAGACGTCAGTTCTGGGAGGTGTATAGGAGCTATTTTTCTTAAAATTGGTCCCCTCTTGCCAAATCATCAAGAAAAAAAGGTATCCTAAAAATGGTCAAGGATTCTCATGAAAATGGACTTAATATATCGATCCCAGGATGAGTGATTGCATAGATAGAGTTGGAATGCCAAATTTGTTAGCAAATTGATTTGTTGAAGGGGTATTGGCAAGTACCCCTCACTGACCGTGCCACAAGAAAGAAATTTCAGCCTTTTGTCGCCCGATGCGCATATTACCGATACAAAAAGGAATGGCTTTTGGTCTCAAAAAATTCTGCCGGCAAACGCACATTTCAGAGGTGAGTTAGTGAACAGTGTAGTTGCAGACATAGAAAATTGTGAAGCCTATGTCGATTTGGGTGGGAATTTTTCTCCTTGTGAAAGTGAGAAAAGGGAAGAAAACATGAGACAGCTCCATCAACTGTTTGAGGACATTATCTCAGGGCATGTTTTAAGTGAATATGTAGGTGTGAAAAGTTGAATTTTGACCATGCAAATGTCACATAAGGGCATGTTGTAGACAAGAGGCAAATTAGGCCAATCACTGCAAAAGTTGAATCGCAATTGAGAAAATTCCCCACACCACAGAGAGAGATCTAAGAAGATTGTAGGTATGGTTAGGGTGGATTACAGAGAAAATATCCAAATTATCAGAAATTGCGTGCTCCGCTGACCAACCTTCTGAAGGAAAAAACGCAAAATTTGTCTGGGTTCAGAGCAATGCCAAAAAGCTTTGAGAAAATTAAAATCTACTTTTGATGATGCGCCAAGTTTGATTGCGCCAGACTTTCAGAAACAATCAAGTGGGTTGATGCCGGGGATTGTAGGCTGTGGGTGGATTTCTAATGCAAGCAGAGATGACAAATGGTTTTGTAGCTCATCATGATGTTATTACCAAAGGAAGTTTGACCACATAGAAAAAAACTACTCAACAATTGAGAAAGAATGGTCGGGGCCTTGCTATGTCATTGCAAATTTTTGAAGTGTATTTGGGTACAACAGTGCACCCAGTTTAGTGTACACGGATCAAAATCCGTTGAACGTTCAATCCCACAACCGAATGAACAACAGAAATCAGAGATTGTCAGGTGGGAGTTAAGCTACAAGAATACAATCTGGACATAAGAATATCAAAGGAAAAAGGATAATGTCTTGGCAGATGCCTTGTCCAGAGCTGCCTTAAATTTTTTTGAAATTTGATTTTTCAAAATTTATGTATATGGACTGAAGGCAAGCAATGCAAGAACATTATAATAAAAAGTGTTAAAATTGCACTGTTGTAAACTGATGTACCATAACCACAAATGGTGAAGGTTATAAAGCAAGGATTTTGGAAAAATTTCATTGCATCCAATTTCTTTTTAAGGGGGAGGATGTTATCTGGCCTCCATTTCTGATTAAACTTTTAAAAAACAAATATTATTTTCTCCATTTTATTTGAGAAGAGATTCTCACTGCGAAAAATTTGTTTTCTATAAAAGAGACCACAAAAGGGATTCTCTAGAGTTGTTTTGCTAAGTGAACCTGTTAGATGGAACAATGGGGGAAAGGGGGGAATTCCACAAGGATGCTAAACTTAGAAACTTGTTATGTTTTTGAGATTTAACACTTGTCAATCAGGGAATTTCCCCATAGAGTTATTTATATGAGGTGATGTACTCGGGATGATGAAAATTTCGATGATCAGCTAGTGTAAGGTTATGTGTATGCTATGAGGATGAGGTAAGGATTATTGTTATGATTGTAGAAAGGGGAATTATATGTGAGTAGTTTAAAAATACTATCACTGGAAGTGACTCTATGCCAGCATCCAATTTTTTTACTAACAAGTAGCTAGAAGATAGATAGCTAGTTTTACTCTGCATTAAGGAGCCGACTGTAATTCCTCGTGCCAGGATATATAATTCCATGTGAGCAGAGTTGCTGTAATATTTAGTCGTCTTGAAGCGAAAAGAAGTGCTAGGGGAATCAAAAATAGGCTTCCAAATTGTGGAAAGATAGAAATAGTGGGGATTATCTTGGACTGATATTACTGTGGATTATTTCGTCGAGGGACTTAATATAACCTTGCGTCTTTGAACTGCTGGGAACAAAGGTTATTCAGGACTGGAAGATTCCATGGAATAACTTACATGAAGAGTTAAATTATGTGAACTGCATTACTGTCATTTGGAGTCTTCGATTGTGAGGACATTATCCTCGTGAACCTGCAAAAGCCTTCAACATAGGATACTGAACTCTTTAGAAGTATAATCTATTGTTGTAATTATATGTAAATGTGTTTTGGACTACCAAATTATTGAACCACATAAAGTAAAGATCATAAAACTGTTTTATTATATATAATGTAGTTTTAGTTGCACAAGGCTCATTGAGTTGTGTTTGAAAAGGTAGGTCTTGACTTAGGACGTCTACGAGGACGTCATGACAATTAAATAGTGCTAGTTTACGTGTTGTTACACAGGGATGCAAATAAATGACCCCCGGCATGGAAATCCCAATGCCCAAAATCGAGTGCCCACTGGGTCCTTCCTGCTAGAAACCAAAAAGGACCTTAGGGTAAAGGCTGAACCCAGAGATTTCGAATATAATTTGTTGGGGTATTAAGTAAAAATAGTAATCTAGCTCCGTGTCCTACCCATGCCCTGACACAAGACAGAAAATGGTATTTAGCAAATGCACATGCTATGGACTGCAGTTGTGTAAACCAGTTTTCTGGTCTGGTGCCAGGGCAGGGGGTAGGACACGATCTGCTCGATTTGGGCATTGGGGATTTCCATGCCTAAGGAAAAATGAGATGTTTCCGGGGACAAGTAGTTTTTGCTGACTTATTGTCAGTGGACCAGATCTGGAGAATCACCAACCAAAATGAAAAAAAATAGACAAGATGGCTCAAGTAACCCATCGTTATGATCAATAAAATCCACAGATATCAAATTAAAAAAAACAAAAGTGGAACAAATATCACTTTCATTTGGGTTAAGTTTTTTGGGGTATCGTATATCAATGGGAGGATATTTGTGGTGTGCGCTTCCTAACATGCATTTAAAAATGGGAAATTGAGACCCAATAGATACCTAGCCGAGGCAACACATTAAATAATATATCTCACAAAGGTGAATGGGGAGCTTAAAAAAACCTAACCAATATTTTGGCGATTCGTCTTGACACGTCAGTTTCTTGATTAACACTCGTCTACATGAGCCGAAGGGGATGAGGGGGGGAGGGGTGACAATCCTTGATTCCTTACTGAACGTCAGGCTACCACATGATAGATTGGAGCCATTCTTTACTATTGGTATCAAAATAACTACCATCTTTTCAAATTATTACGCACTAGAACATCATAAGTTGAGCAAAGTATGAAGATATGGATATATAGCCACCAGTACTACTTTATATATTCGACCATTCCGGGCTTCCGGGATAAATCTAGTAAAGCAATTAGAGTGATCGTGAAAGGCAATTAGTTTAATTGCTGTGTTACTCCACTGCTTACATTGTGATTTAAATTAAGTTTGGCCATACATTTGTTTATTCTATTTTTGTTGTTTGGCAATATTTTTCATTGCAACTGTTTATGTCTTGTAAAAAATGAGTGTGGTGTGTGTGTCCTGCTCCAAATTAAAACAACGGCTCATAAACAATTATTGCAACGAAGCAAAATTATCTTAACAATAAATTCTAAACTTAAACGAACGGATCTCCTTAGACTCTAAAATTAATGAATGGATCTGTTCTAAATGCAGAAAAAAGCAAAAACGAAATACTGCTTATTGGTGTCTGGAAAACAATTCTTCTGATATTGACAAGCTGAATGATATAGTGGAAAATGCAAGAGAAGTGGATTTTGCCAATATGATCATGATTTTAAGCCTTTTAAGATACGGAAAACACTGTTGAAAGAATCGAATTAGGTATGATAGCATTTCTAATATTCAGTGTTCGTATCATGTGCCAGAGAAATGAAGTCGCACGATATGCAAATGAAACCATCACATTTACCTGTTCAACTTAAATATAAGAAGTTAAATAAGACTTTGACCAAATTAAATGAATGTCTTAAAAAATGTGGCAAATCACAATTTTACGGTTATCGGCTGTAACTGAAACACATTTTAAATGAAAAACCTCATGAATAGAAACTACTGGCTATATATTGAATAATGAACAGAAATTGACCGTGAGTAGGGGAGTTTGCAGGTACATAACAATTGATGTCATCAAGGCCCAGTTCAAATAGGGAATCTGGTGTCCTTGAAATAGAAAACAGTGGTGGCAAGTTTATAATGTGGATAATTTACAGGGCGCATACTAATATTCACGATTTTATTGCAGATTTGAGCTATTTTTTCATATATGAAGGAGAGGAAAGGAGAATTATTAGGTGACTTTAACCATAGATTTGTTAAAGAAGAGAAAGAGAGTACACAACGAAACATGTTAAGGAGATTTTATTATTACATTTTCTCAAAAAACCATTTTGAAACCTCACGAATTACGGAAACTCTGCACTTTAATAGATCATATATTGCCCATTCCGAGAGCGCAATTAATACGCCTATAGTAGTTACAATATAACTGATTCATTTTCCAAACAGTTTGGCGGATCAAAATATTAAGAATTGGAAAACGAAAGATAGATTCTATAAAAAGAAGAAACAGTATATTTATAAAAGATATCATGATAATGGAAAAAACATTGATAAGTTGCAAAGGAACTGTCAAAGTTAATTGGGATGTTGTTTTATTAGGTGACAATGAGGTAAAAATGCTGATATAAACACTTCGTTGACAAATTTACTACATTGGATATGATGTGTACCTATTAAAAGGGTAGTGTAAAAAAGAAAGTCCACAGGCAACCGTAAATTCTCAAGTATTGAAAAGTATAAATCACAAAAACAAACTAGATAAGGAATATCGACGGGACCGAATGAAAAAACTAGCTCAAAAAGTTTAAAAACCTACCGAAACAAATTCATTCCTTGATTCGAAGGTGTAAGGGAGTATTTTCAGAAGGACGTTTCAAGGCAACACGACATAATATAAAACAGACTGGGAAATTATAATAGATTTGTTGGGTCGTGCAAAAAGTCGGGTACATCAAAGTAAATTTAAATCGGAAGGTGGTGTTCCTATTATTCGATCCTAAAAAATATATCAAATGCTTTCAAATTTTTTTGTTGAGATGGACCAAAATTAGATTCAAGACTTCAAACATACGGGCAAAATTATTTGAATATTAAATGAACCTTTAGAAAAGTGTATTTTTATGACAACCAATAGTAACTGACGAGGTTATAAAGATTATCACTAAGGTTAATCAAAATAAGAGTCATGGTCATGATGACATCAGAAACTATATTGTAAGGAAGGTGCCAAAGAAATAGGCAACGCCTTTTTTGACGAAGATTTTAATAGTTCCATTTAATGAGTTGTTTCAGACCAAATGAAGATAGCAAAGTACAGTTCCCTATATAAAAAAGATGACAAAGAAGTATTTTCAAATATCGTCATGTTTGTATCCTGTTTTCGTAGAAGAAATTCTTGAAAGATTATTTGTGTTGTTTAATAATTAGGAAGATATAGATAAAAACAAAAGATTCAATGGACAAACAATTGGATTAGGTCAAATCATTCAAACTATTATGGCCCAATCATTGGAATTAGTTGATACAATAAGTAATGCGTAGAAGAAATGAAACTACCATTGGGATATTAGATTTGTCAAGGCGTTTACATATGAACTGATATATTGATCGGTTATAAACTGGAATATTATGGTTTCCGAGGTATTGTTCTTGATGGTTTTAAAAGTTTTACTTGGATAATAGAATACAATTTGTACGATATCATCGTGATGTTCAGTTTATAAATATATTAAAATGCGGGGGACACAGGGACTACCTTTACGGAACCTTTGTTTAATTATTCTTTATATAAATGATATTGTAAAGCCGTATTCACTGCTAGAGTGGTTTTATTTGCTGATGATACTTCTCTACTGTATTCCCATCCTGATAAGCCACGAAAATTGATTGCATCAAGAGTGAATTACAAAGATCAACTAACTGGTTCAGGGCAAACAAAAACATCGGTAAATGTGAGCAAAATAATTATAGCGGTGGGATATCCTATGTATCTTCTATAAATATTCCAGACAAGAACTACTAAAAAGGTAAGATTGGCAACCAAACAGGGGGAGAAGCTACTCCCACACACCATTTTAATGTTGTACTTGATTAATGTGACATGAGAGATAGTTGATGAGACCAAATTTTTAAGGATTATCACGATGACATTACATGGAAAAATTACATCGATAAAATATCAAAAAATATTTCAAGAACTGATGTTGGTTTACTCTCCAAACTTAAAACACTTTGTACCTGGATATGTATTATACTCTGATATGGTACGTTTAGTATTACCGTACAAAACTATGGTATCTAATATGGGTAGGGGGTAGTTTCCAATAAAAAACCTATTTTAGATAAATATTTAAGTTGCAAAAAGGGCGGTAAGGATGTAACGAATAGTATATGATGTCATTCATAAAATCCGGACCCATTATTCTAAAAATTCAATTTGTTGAATGAAGTTGATACATGATAAGCTGGAACTGGAAGTGTTTCTGTATAAACATATACTGACCAATTACCAAAACCTTGGGAGAAAACCTTTGTAAAACAGGGCCCAATACATAAATACCATACAAGAAACGCCCACAATTATAGTATTAATAATAAGGAAAAGGGTTCCGATCGCGATGTGAGAAATTCTGGACCAAAATATGGAAAATCTTGGGACACAATATCAAAATGTCCAAAAAAACGAAGTGTTTTAGAATTCAATTCAAATCTATACTAGTAGCTGATTGAATGAGTTTTTTGGGGACTGTCTTTTTTGTGTGTATGGTAGTGTGCCTTTTTTGGTTGGGTTTGTATGAAAACTATAGGTTAGGGGATGATCAACATCTGGGCCTTATTGGCCCTCTCGATCATATCCTCAATATCATTGTTTTGCGTATTTGTAAGATTTTGATGATGATGATTGATTGATTGATGATTGATTGATTGATAGGGTGAAAAAATGAATATTTCGCAATATTTTCGACAGACGCTAAAACGCTGTTGAGTATGTAATACTAGGTCATTTCCCATTCAGTAGAGCTAAAACCGCCTTAAATAGGATATCCTAAACCGTTGTGGTGAAAATTGAGTTTCCCCTATTTTACACGTCAATTGTTTTGCGGACATGCCAAATTTAGACGTCGTTCTTGACGCCAGCTAAGCATGTTGGTACTCAATTTGGATAAATGGAAAGAAGAGGACTATCGCTTACAACTGTTCAAAAATCGATTTCTGTGATACTTATGTGTAGTGCTAGGCGACAAGGCCGTGTTGGTATTCTCTCCTAAAAGGCGGGTGGGGTTGGTTGCCATCCCCATCCCCATCAATTGGGATCACCGGTATCTTACCGATACCCGATGGATGTTTGTTTTGCATAAAGGAGTTGTAAATCTCAAGTAGGCATACAATATAAGGTAGGGTTACCAGAAAAGTGGTTTAGCAGGCGGAAAAAAAGGAAAGGGGTGACAACCACCCTAGTAGACGAGGGGGTTAACGTTCGTAGAGAAGAAATCCTGAAAATTGGCATGCAATCTCGCCGTTTTAAAGCCTTCACCCGTATTATAAAGTTGGTAACCAGCAATTGATCCCAATTCTCCAAGTAACCATTGAACTACTGCTTATTCTGTATATCGGATGCACCAGCAGCACGTGCACGTGCGACACGAATGACCATCTTAATCAAATCGAGGTCTGGGTTGTTGCTTGCATCTGTTATTGAACATGTGCACTAAAAGTGAAAAAGTAGACTGGGTGGAATGGCAGGTGAAGCGGTTTGTATCGATCGAAATTTCACGATGTTAATACGCGTCTTCATCAAATGTTCAATTTATGAGTCAAACCGATAACTTTGGGATCCTGTTTATAGACACTAAAAGCAACATGCCTGGTTATTTCGCTTTCTCCTTTGATCCCTGGATCGCCTCTTTCTCCTTTTGGGCCATCTCTATTCCCGGAATTCCGACAGGCCCAACTTTTCCAGGAAGAAATTGAGGTCCAGAATCTCCGCGTGCTCCAGACGGTCCTTGAGGTCCTGGTGGTCTCTTTCTATCCAATTTCACCCTTCTTCCCTTGCTCCAAGATCTCCTTAATTAATTTACCCATTGAAATCCATCTCTTCCAGGAATTCCGTCTCGTCCTGGAGATCAGTTGTTCCCATGAGATCATGGTATTCCTGCAGGTCCTGGAGCACCATTAAACACCCGCAGCACAGGGTGGTCCCTGACAACACGTGTTGCAAGTCATGTTCTGGTGCAGAGTCGGAAACGACTGAACCAAGTACATCACCAGTAAGAGTAAAAACCGAAACCAACAGGCACTGGAGGTGGCAAGCAAGCCAGTGCAAGTGCTGGAAAGATGGAATGCAAGATGTAAGTTAGTGTCATATATTTCACTTCGTGTAAAAATTTACCGTTGTTTTTTTTAATGTCAAAATTATGCGTTTTCATACTCATATTAGGACTCATGAATGGTCGCATTCAAATGAGTCCAAACAAGCCTAGTCTTTAGGTTAGTGTTTTGAAATGGCTTCCCAAATGACCGCTCTACCGCGGACCATTTGAAAGCCATTTCAAAAAAGCCACAGAGTAGGTATTACAGTTTTAATGAAAGAGTGGGTTCTGCTGTGTGACGTGCGTACAAATCAAGACGGCAAGCTAAACACGCTACCTTGAAGATTAAAATCAAAATCTAATACATTCATAATATATTGGACTTAATCTGAATTGTAAGCATGCTGCCAATATAAAAATACAAGATACAGGTGTCGTAATGGCAAAAACCATAACTTCATATTTTTCCCAAATTTGAAAATAAAAGTGTTTTTTAAAAATAAATCTTGGGTACCATGGCCCGATCGCTAATACCTTATCACAGAACAAAGATTTTCTGGAAAGTGGTTTGGTTTGGAAGAAAGAATAGTTTTCCTCATGTACAAATGTGCAACTATTACAATGTTTGATTTGGCTTGTTATGATCAGAAAATGTTCCCCATTTTGGTTACCAATATTATTTTACACATATACTCACTGGGGTTTGAAAATAAAAAGATGAGATTTCGGCGCGAATATTTTACGATGAGGTTGGGGGTCAAGGGTCATCCAACAGATGAAAACTAACTATAATTAATCGGTCCTACCCTTTAATACAGAATAAGTTTATGAGCCACTCGTGAAGAAAGAAAAGAAAACAAATTTGCCCCATGCAGAAGAAAAGAAATGGGTCAGTCCGTTGCCATGCACTTGCTTATAGTGCATTCTTGTTGTGCAGTCCCTCGCCAATCAGTGGCTTTATTCCTTGTTTCAATCGGCAAATAGCGGATCGTTTTGCGTTCGCTTCAGAAGCTCAAACTGATTTGTTTTCATAAGACAATTGATCCTCCTAGTGTGTTGTCGTGTGGCAGAGAATTAACACTTTGTCTATCTCGCAACATAAACTGACACTGGATTCGGATTTCA
>JAMKCH010064064.1:0-24768 GCA_023653785.1 Ophioderma brevispina
GAATGGACGTGCCTCTGAGAGCATGCAAGTAGGGGACCCATAGTATACCAGAGAATGCAGATTGGGGCTACATTTAACACAAATTTGCCATTTTCCCTAGAATTGTTACATTTTTAGCAAATTTTGAAAAATTTTAGCTCAGCTTAAGGAAATTGGAACTAATTCCATCAAGTTTAAGAAAATTGAAGTCTCAGATTAAGGAAATTGTACTAATTATCCACCATTTTTTTAATTTTGAAAAGCTATCCCTTCTACATACAACCCAGAAACTTATTATGAAAGGATCATTTATACAAGAAAACTGAAAATGAGCGGCATATTTGTGGCACACATACCATGAGAGTCACTAAACCCACGCGCAATAACATCCATACAAATCTGATATATTATTGTGGCTAAGAGTGGGTGTAGACAGGGATGAGCTCCATGTTTGAGCGTGTGTGTGTTGGTGTCCATTTGAGCGTGTGTGTGTGTGGGGGGGGAGTGATGGGCGGCTGTGGTGGTGGTGATGGTAGAGGCCGGGCGGTGGTGTGTGAGCGTTGTGTGGGTTGTAGGGTTATTTGGGTTGTTTTGAGAGTTCTCTTTTTTAGCTATTTAATGACATCTTTTATTTGAAAAATGTATTGTATGTTAGATATTTTATGCTTTTATTTTTTCGGGAAGTACCACCGAGGTCGGTGGGTGGGTCTGGAGAAAAGGACGACCGGGGGAGCTGAGCGAAAGTAAAAAGCAAAGCAAAAAAAAAAGAAGGGGTGATTTAGGCAACGATCTCGTTCTTCCCCTTCTCCCAGTCTTCGCAGGCCGCAAATGCCGCGGGCACAGGTTGGACCCCCTGTGTTAAGTGATAGTT
This sequence comes from Ophioderma brevispina, assembly GCA_023653785.1. Taxonomy (NCBI): domain Eukaryota; kingdom Metazoa; phylum Echinodermata; class Ophiuroidea; order Amphilepidida; family Ophiodermatidae; genus Ophioderma; species Ophioderma brevispina. The sequence continues at coordinate 851 of JAMKCH010064064.1, forward strand.
GAAGCTGTGTGTTAGTCACAAATGCATGTCTGTGCAGCCATTGCTTCTGATTTTCTTGGCAGATATTGGTGGTTTAGGCATTTACCTAGTTGTGGAGAACAGTGGTACAGGACCCTGCTGCTGTATCTGGCGATAACCATGGGTGACATGTTGCCTTGGCTCCATTGGATTGGGAAGGTCACATCATCATACAAGGTCAGTACATACAAGCATGTGTCAGTCAACCTATAATGTTAAAAATAATAGCACTCTTTTTTTTTTGACAAAATTACTTACAGCATGTGACAGTATGGTAAAAACTCACAGTGGTCATTATCTCATATCAATTGGAACACCCCAGTTGCACACTTATGAAGTTAATAAAAAAGACTTGAATTTCAAGTTGTGCACTTTGAAGATAATCTGCTTATCTGTCCAAACACATCGGTTCTCACTGGCTGCTTAACTGAATTCTGTAAGGTCACTGTATGTGCATTGTTGCTCCAACCCCCAAGGTGAGCAGACCAAGAGATAAATACTGAAAGGTATTCACATCCATGAAGATGTGTGTTGAAAAAAAATTGCCAAAATAGATTTAAAGAATTTATAAGATTTTTAAAAAAAGAAACAAAAAACACTCTTGTCACAGGTGAATAAATATTCAAAAATCTTTTGGCACACAAAGTTGGTGTTTTTTATTTTTTTTTTAGAAAACACTGTAGAGTTGACTGCTACAAATGCTTTGTACTTTGCATTATATTTTGAAATCAAGTACTTTGTAAAAAGCAGAACATGAGAAAAAAACGGTTGATAATGCTTAGTAGATACCATCCCATTGTGTGGAAAATTACTGTGTACTAACAGACATCATGGGATTGGAAACACCTGGTCCTCAACCTTCCACAATAGACTGTTTGCAGCATCCCAAAGGAGAGAGAACATTGTCTGCATATTGAAATTTATGGGGTCCACAGGCTGTCATTATATGCTGGTTTTTTACTACCGTTTGGTGCAGATTTGTAGACCAAAATTGTAATAATATATGCAATCCAAGTGGTATACATTGGAAGGGTACAAAAATAAACAGATGCCATTGTGCTTTTGCCAACCTATGACAAGTTGGGTAAATAGCAGTCTGAATATGTTGAAGTTTGCTGATCTCCTCTGAAAGTCATAGAGCAGGTTTTGTTTATGTTAATATAGAAGGCATTTCTTAAGATAAGGCTGAAACTGTTAGTCATCAAGACTCAGAGAACAAATACCGACAAGTTAAAGCTGGTTCTATTCAGGACTCTTTTCTGTTTGAACATAGATGTATTTGAAGCACAACGTTCCTTCATGTTCGGGGTGACATTGCTTAGATGAAGGGTAGAATTTACATCCTGTTCTCTTCCGCGTAAGTAGTCTTTCACAATATAAGAAACATGAACAAGTAACATATACTGTTTGAATGTAAAGGTTGTTTAATGGCTGACTTACGAGGTACATGGTATTGGTCAGTATGATGAGTGAGAAAAATTTTCATAAACTTAGTAATCAAATTTTTGCATTTGGTTTTAATATGTAGCATCAGAACTTTTTAATACTTTATCCTGAGTGTGTAATGAAATTTAATTTAAACACTTTTTTTTAAAAGTGAAAGAGAAAACGGGTGAAGTTTGGTTTTTGTCAACATTTGATGGGTTTATTTTTAGTGAAAGAAAGCAAAAGATTTGGCCATTAAACCTTGATCAGGGTAAATAGGAGAGTGTTCCATGTTTTTATTTTGGCTTCTTTTAATAATGAAAATAACTTGGTGTTTTTCTCAACGTATCCATCCGCATGGTAATGCAGGGGCCTATTAGAAATTAACCTAACACCACTGAAAACTCACTAAAAACTCACTGAGCTGAGGCTAGAAAATACACTAATTAAAAAAAAAACGATGCGATTACCGTATTGTTCCTAATAAACGCCCCGGGGGGGGCAAAGTTGCAATTTTTTCAATAGGGAGGGCGTTTATTACCGTCAAAAATGGAAAGTCAAAAATCCCCACAAAAATCACCTTACCAACACAGTTTATAAAAAATTACTGGTGGGGCCCAGATGATTTTATACACATGACATCCACGACATCTTTGGTACTTGTTAGAAATATTGATGGGCAACATCGATTATGCTATGGGGATTACGACAATCCTGGCCATTAAATCATGTGATTTAGGTAACTTAACCATTTTCGTGAATTGTTTTATCCAACAATCGTAGGGTGGGGCGTTTAGTAAGAGCAGGGGCGTCTATTAGGAACCAACCGTATAATCTTGTTACTAACACACATATGGTGCCACACAAATCGCTGGCCGGGAAGCGACAACCTCGTGGCTTGCCACCACCTGGTCATGAACTGGGGTGCTGTGGCCCTTGGTTCAAATCTCACCCAGATGTCCCTCTTCTTTACCTTCTATCCCTTTTACACCCTTCCCTTCCTCCCGGGATTGGCTAGAAAAGAATAGTGTTTGATTTATGCATGTAAAAGTACAAATATCAGAATAAATTATGGGAAGTAGTCCAATTAAGATTAAAGTGAGCCCTCTAAAATGAGCACTGATCAACAAAACCAAAAGAGTCCATGCTTGGATTTGAACGCAGGGGGTTACTAGAATTGTGTGCTGTGGTAGAAAATTATGGCCACCACAGGAACAGAAACCAAACACAGGGTGCATTTGGTCATGTACAAAATGAAAAAATGTTTGCTCTTTTTTTCGAAAAATATCATTGTCCAGCCAGGGGGCTTTGGGTGCTTGAGCCACCCAGTCTTTTGCTAAAAAGATTTAAAATCAGCCTATTTTTGGCCTGAATTTTGTTCTCATCTAGGTTTAAGGTTTTCGAGCCATGCCATGATGTAAACTTTGTGATCCCGTTGTATAGATGGTAGGCAAAATGATTTGCCATTGCACGGGTGAACAACCACAATCATGGAAAAAAATTTTTGCCACATTTGTCCGATTTGGGGGAAAGCGAACCCCTCTCCCCCAAGACAATGTTTATCCGATCATTTTTGTCAGTAGCAGCCTCTCCAGGTCCCCAACACTGACTACTGATCGATGTGGATGGGGAAGGATATGGCAGAGGTAGACCCCTGCTCGCTATTGAACAATTACTTGCCCAATTCTTATTTCAGCTGTGAGCATGGGGCTGTTGCCATATATTGTATCAAGTGTTGGCAACTATAATCGTATTCATTTTATTCTGGGACAACAAACAACCAAAACACCGCGTATGTGGGTATCCTTACCTTGGAAGCGTAGGTTCCAATGCCCTTGACAAAGGCAATATAGCGCGTTATTCAGGGGGCAGTAGGGCGTAGTCGTCCGTAATGTTTGAATGCATGAACACTTGTGTCAAGCTCTCTGTGCGTACGCCGTGCCCCAGAATTAAAGAATACGATTATAATTGTTTCCATGATTGCAAAAAGCAGGTGTAGCATAGAGATACATGTCTCCTCTCAAATCTCAATTGTTTTTCCCTTATTTTGTTGCCTGTAGCATCTCAAGTTGTTCCCCTGCCCATCTGGCCAATGGAAGTGTGACCGTGGTGCTTGCATTGACAGAGTAGGCCTGTGACTTGACAGATGATTGCGTGACAACTCTGATGAAATTGAAACAGACTGTGGTAAGTCTTTTTTTCTTGAGGTTTCTGTGTCCCCTGGTCTGAGATAGGGTGAGAATGTAAAAATTAGATCAGCACTGACTAAATATGCATCTACTTACAGGACGGTAGAGTGTAATTGATGAAAAAACAAGCCATTTGTGTTTGGACATATTGTTAAAAAAATTGGTCAATTAATATTTTTTTTTGTATAGCTGTCAAAGAAAATGGACCAAATTGACGTGTCTGAAGAAATAATCCCAAGTTGGTCCACAAGTGCTTCCAAGTTAACCATTAGGCCTTTCTTACTGTTAAGACTTGAGATATCAAAGGCCTGGTAGATTTTGTATGGGTTTTAATGCAAGAGTCAGGGTTTTAAGATGGCTTCCCAAATGATTGCAGTCATTTGGGAAGCCATCTCAAAAACCACTGACCTAAGACTAGGCTTGTTTGGACTCATTTGAATGCATTTTGGCATGCTGATTACAGCCATAATAATGCCTAATGAATTCCTCAAGCTTTACATATAGCCGATGGTTTTGAGATGGCTTCCCAAATGACTGCAGGTCATCTCGAAACCAACTGACCTAAGACTAGGCTTGTTTGGACTCATTTGAATGCATTTTGTATACCGATTCTGATTATGCTCATAAAAATGCATAATTTCGATACTTTTGAACCAAAAAAATGTACAAATTTTGAGCTCCAAGCAAGGGTTAAGATTTCTTTCATTTTATGTGCTGTGTGCTAAGTGCGATTCATTTAAAATAAGCATAAACATGCTTGTTGCAATCCTCAATTAATACCTCTTTTATGCTACATTTCCTTACTTATTCAGCAGTTCCATACAATACTTGCAATTTTGAAAATGGAATATGCAACTGGCAACAGCTGCCTACTGTGAGTTAGATTGGTATCTGTTTAGCGGCATTACTCCCACTGACTGGACTGGCCCAACTAGGGACCACACAACTGGATTATCATCCGTAAGTTAACTTAATTCTCTGCCATGTTAGTAAAAATCACAGCCTAATGCAATGTTTTGTAGGGTAGGCGAGGATAAGAAATTTGATGGGAATTTAGGAAATGGTCAACCTTCCACTTTATACACATTGAGACTTCTGTGTTGATGAAAGTACAATTTGATGGCACATGCATGATCCTGAACTCATAATTTCATGAAATCCTTACCGACCTGAACTGATTTCCTTTACACCAATGTTGACTGAATAATGCATTTCCCTTCTGAGAAGTGGAATGCCCCAAATTACCATAATAACACCCCTAAAAGAGAAATGGTCTCGACCAGTGACCCCAGGTCACACCCTGTCGACCTTAGCTCTTCCTCAATTCCGTTTTGGCTGTTTTCAAACGGACGCGTGTTACCGCAGCTCTGCAATATTACAGCCAAAATTAACTGAGATTTTTGATACTGGACTAGTTGTCGTCTCATACGGATACTCCTTCTACTATACCATATCTATCTGGATATATACTGGATTATATACTGGATTTATAGCGCTCATTCGGACGGAATAAAAGACAAACTTTTACGACGTCCCGCTCGCGGGAGCCCCTCCAGGCTATAGTCACAACACCGCGCTCCGTCCGTCGGCTGCCCAGCCGCTGGCACCAGGTGTTGGATTGGAACAGTGATTGCGGTGGACAACTCTGATTGGAAAGTGGAAACAGGAACGGTGGTAAGTCTTTTTTTTCTTGAGGGTCTGGTTTTTCCCCTGGGTCTGAGATGGGTGGAGGAAAAGGTAAAAATTAGATTCAGCATGCTAAATAGGGATCTACTTAAAGGAAGGTAGAGGTAAAATTGATGAAAAACCAGCCCCATGTTGTGGTTGGACAATATTGTTAACAAAAGTGGTTAATTAATTTTTTGTATAGCTGTCAAAGAAAAATGGATAACCAAATGGACGGTTGTCTGAAAAAGAATCCCAGTGGTCCCACAAGTGCTTCCAAGTAACCATAGGCCTTTCTTACTGTTGTAAGGGACTTTGAGATATCCAGGGCCTGGTAGATTTGTTATGGGTTTTGTAATGCAGAAGTCAGGGTTTTAAAGTGGCTTCCCAAAATGATTGCAGGTCATCTTGGGAAGCATCTCAAAAACCACTGACCACTGACTAGGATTGTTTGGACTCATTTGAAGGCATTTTGCATGTTGATTACAGCCATATAATGGCCTAATGGAATTCCTCAAGCTTTACATAGAGCCGATGGTTTTGAGCTGGCTTCCCAAAGATCTTGAAGAAGTCATTCTTAGGGACTACACTGACTTGGGACTAGGCTTGTTTGGACTCATTTGACTGCATTTTGTCTACCGATTTGATTATGCTCATAACAATGCATAATTTCGATTACTTTTGAAACCAAAAAAAATGTTTAACAAAAATTTGAGCTCCAAAGCAAAAGGGTGAAGGATTTCTTCATTTTATGTGCTGGTGTGCTAAGTGCGATTCAGTTAAAAATAAGCATAAAAACATGCAGCATCACATCAATTACATTACTCCTCTTTATGCTACCTTCCTTACTTATTCAGGCAGTTCCAGTAACAATACTTGGCAATTTTGAAAATTGGAATATGCCACTGGCAAAAAAGCTGCTTACTGATGAGTTTAGATTTGTATCTGTTTAGCGGCCACTCCCATGAACTGTGACTGGGCCCAACGAGGGGGACCACACAACTGGATTCTAATCCGGTAAGTCAACTTACTTTCTATGCCAGTTAGTAAAAACATCAGGCCTTAAGGCCATTGTTTTGTAGGCGTAGGGAGGATAAGAATTGATGGGAATTTTAGGAAAATGGTCGACTTTCAACTTATACACATGAGTACTCTTGGGTGATGAAAGTACAATTGTCCACATTGCCATGAATCCTGATGAAAATCATAATTTTCATGAAAATCAGTCACTGAAACTGATTCCTTTTTACACCAATGTTGACTGAAAATATGGCATTTCCCTTCTGAGAAAGTGGAATGCCCCAAATTTACCATAATAACACCCCACAAAGAAGAAATGTCTCGACCAGGACCCAGGTCCACACCCTGTCGACTTAGGGGATCTTCATTCAATTCCTCCGTTTTGGCTGTTATTCAAAACGGACGCGTTGTTACCGCAGATCGGCAATATACAGCCAAATTAACTGAGATTTTGATACTGGACGATGGTCGTTCTCATTCGTAATACTCCTACTACTATAACCATATCTATCTGGGGGAATATATGACTGGATTATATATACTGGAGTTATAGCGCTCATTCGGACGGATTAATAAAACAGAGGGACTTTCTACGACGGTCCCGCTCGCGGAAGAGCCCCTCCAGGTCTAGTCCCACACCGCGGCCTCCGCCGTCGGGGGCCAAAAGCCGATGGCCAGGTTGCTGTTCGGGGCTGCTTCGACCGCTTCGAGCGGGGGGCAGTGCGCCGTGCTGCAGCGGGTGGGGGGGGGGGGGGGGGGGTGGGGGGGTCATCCCTCTGGGAAGGCCGGTCAAGCTGCGGGGGTACAGCCTGGGGACCGGGCCGGGGCAAGGGCGGTGTACGTTCCATACTCGGCTTAAGTGCCTGGGACTTGGGGGTCGGAAACCCCATGCATTTATAGGGCCTGTACCATCGTCAGGGTCGGGCGGGGTGCAGTCGAGCCTGTGGGGCCTTCCTGCGGCCCAGTCTATGCCAGTTGGCTTGGGCCCTGCGGGAGGCCTTGGTTTCGCCGCCCAGGTGGCGACGCTTGGCCCTCCGCCTTCTTCGCTCGTTCCGTTGCTCAGTCCTATCGGAACTCCTACAAGCCGCAGGACTTCCGAGTTCGAGAGGACAGGCCGCTGGCGGGGTGGACTTGGGCTCAGAGGTGAGTCACCTCGGTGATTATTACACCTTCGAGCCTTTGACGTCCGGCCGGTAAGCTTCGACAGGAGGAGGTGGATTCTCTGCGGCGTGACCCCTTCATGTGCTGCGCAGGGCGGCCGGAGGTTCTCTTGGCCTGACTTGCGCGCCTGAGCGGCGTGCGGGGGAGGAGGGTAGACGGCTCAAAATATGGCTAACCATCCCCCTTCCGGAAACGCGTTCCCAGGCGTTGACGGCTTCCAAGGGAACGTGGTCTTCGGTTGAAGCGCTTCGGGGAGGTCAATCAGAAGATCTATTCGTACCGGTGAAAACTGTCGCCAGGTCGTTGAGGACTGCCGAAGGGAGCGACTACAAACTCATTCCTGAGAACTCCGACCATAGATCTTGGCCTAGCAGCAAAAGTTGCCAACGGGCAAGGGTACCCGACTGGCCTTCTCTCCCTTTGGGAGATCAGTTGAGGCACCTAGACTGGCGGTGGAACCTATGGTTATCGGACTAGGCGCTTTCTCTAGGTCTCGCCTACGAGATCAGATCCTCGGTGGGCGAGGATGGAGTTTGCTCACCGAAGCCTCTGATGCCTAAACGGTCCTAGCCTGCTAGGGACCGGGCAAAACAGGAGACTTCAATGTCTATGGCGCGTCGCATCAGCTTTCCTGCGGACGCGAGAGAACGGCCTGCTTCACTTCCGCCACCCTGAGTGCCGATATAGCAAGCCGGAGTGCGGGACGTCCTCTTCGGAGGTTCGGTCCGTGACTCTCGGCTTGCCTCAAGCGGAAGCGAGTTGGAGGTCGAGCAGGCGCTAAAGGAGGCTCAGGCGAAGATCTCCTCCGGGGGGATCTTCGGCTACGAAGAAGAAGAAGCTCTCGCGCTCCTCTTCTTCCGGCCGTTCCGTCAAGCCGGCGAAGCCGACCCCGCATTCAGCCACCCCAGAAGGGGCCGGCCAGCTCCGGGCTAATTCTTTCCCAGAAATACGGGGCCAGGGGCCGAAGGGCTCGCCCCCTCCCAAAAAGCAGGGAGCCTGGAAGGGGAAAGAAGACTTCGTCTCTCCTTCGGGAGGGGGCCTTACCACCTCCGGTGTGGCGGCCCCGGCTTAAGTTTTTACGTGCGGAATGGCCAGCCTTTTCGCCCGCACCTGGGTTTGCTGAGCGTGGTTGGAAACGGGGTATCGCAATAGAATTTCCCGCGTAACCCCCCGGCCGACTTCCATCGAGGACCTACCACCCCCTTTCCGGGGGCAACGAGAACCGTTTTCTTCTGGACGGAGGTCTCGGCGGCTCTGGCGGGAAGGGTGCCCCATCTACCCAGTCGACCCCCCCCTTTCACCGAGGGTTTTGCGTCGCGACGGGTTCTTCTGGGCCCCCAAGAAGAACCGGGGCTTGGGTCCCATCCTGAACCTTTGGAAGCCTCTGGAATCTGTTTTCATCAAGCCGAAGAATTGTCAGGGATGGAAACTCCTCTAGCGTCGATCCTGCGTGTCCATTGAAGGGGGCAGATAGGCGGGGCGTCGTAGATCTGAAAGACGGCTACCTACACGTTCCAGTCCAAATCAGGGGACCGTCGCTGGCTCAGATTACAAAATGCCAGGGCAGTCGTTAGCAATGTGGACGTCGTTCTCCCCCCTTCGGGACTTTCCACATCTCCAGGGTCTCACAGTAGGTGGAGCCCGGGCGGTGGGCGCCTTTCCATCAGGAGTCAGGGGGTCAGCCTCTGCATGTACCTGGAACGACTGGCTAATCTACGGTCGTCGCCCAGGCGACGGCCGAGATTGGGTTCCAGGTCGTACCATCCAGGTGGTGCAGAGGTTTGGCTTTATTGTCAACTTCAACAAATCGAGCCTTACCCTCTCAAGGGGACAGAGTTCTGGGGGTGCTCGGGCGCAACTGCTTCCGGGCATTGCAGAAGCCGACGCGAGAGGGTGGGGGGTGATGTTGTTGGTTCCACCACTGCGCATCCAGGCGATGCTACGGCAGGGCCACCCGCTCGAGGACTGGCTTCCCTCTAGGCTGATGGCGAGTCTCGTCGACCTTGTCCCGTACGGTCGCTTCCATATGAGGGCTGCTTGACAAAATGGCAACCACGGGCGGACCACTCCAGGACGATCATCAGGCACCCAGATTCCCGTCTGATCCCCATCAACTACGGGGATTCCCGGGAAGCACTTGCATGGGTATCACCGCCCAATTCTGGACTCGGGGAAATTCTTTCCCCGCGCCTCCGTCGATGTTGTTATTAAGGTTGGGGGGGGGTTGGGTTGGGGGGTTCGGGTCAACGTCGGGTTGGGGGGTTTCAACCTAGACCTCAGCGCCTCGGTGGACGTGGTCCCGGGGACCATGTTAGGCCCAGGGCCATGTCATCGCTCGAAGGGTGGGGCAGTAGAAGACAAAAAAATTCTGCTCACTTCGAGAGGCGATGGTGACCAAACTCCCAAGTGTCCTAGTACAGGCCGGGGGACAAACTCCCCGTGGGGGCCTACATCAACAAGCAGGGGCGGGGGGACTCGGTCCCAGGCCCTGTGTCTCGACGCCATGCGTCTCATAGTGTGGTGTCGGGATCGGGCCAATCACGATGTCCGCAGTACAAACATTCGGGGGCGTCAACTTCCTCTGCCGACGGATTGATCTAGCGCAGGGGGACGACGGGCCTCGAAGAGGATTAACGGAACCGAGAATTGGTCGTGCGGGTAGGATTCTTCGAAGTTATAATATGTTCCTCCCGATCGACCCCATGTTCGCCTCGAAAACTGAGTCACCCAGCTCCCTCTGTTACGACCCGGAATCACGGACCCGGGTGCGTACGCAATCAACGCTCTGGCGCATGGACTGTTCGGGGTTCACGTCCTATGCCTTCCCACCAAGTCCGGATTTACACCAATGTAGTGTCGAAAAAATGGGGCGGGGAGGCGTGCCGTGTCATCCTCATCGCTCCCTTTGGGCCGAAACAACCTTGGTTAGCCAATGGTGGATTCGCTGGCGGGCTCCGCGCGCGGGTTCTTACCGAACCGTCCGGACCTAGTGACCCTTCCGGACGGAGGGCGCGCCAGTCTGTCGCTGGAAGCACATAGCGGTTGACGGGTGTGGCCATTATCCGGCAGCAATGCGAAGATTCTGGGGCTTTTCACAAAGGGCTGCCTCGCTCATAACAGCGGGAAGAAGAAAGGTCACTGGACGCTTACTCTAAAGCGGCTTGGAACCTACATTACGATGGTTCGTGTGAGGCGACGAGAGGGTATCCGACTCGGGTCTGTAGCCGAAGATCGCTGGGGGACTTTCTCACTGATGTTTGAATAGCGGACTTGAAAAACTTTCGGGGACTGTCAGAAAAATACCAAAGTCCGCATTCTAGCGGGATCCCATAGAGGTTTTTCGACTGACGGTATCAAACCATTAGGCGATGGGCTCGATCAGGTCTCTTTAGAGGGGCTGGTTAGACACGACTCAGCCAGGAAGACGGTCCCAACCTGGGACCTTAATACTGTATTGGACTATTTAGTGAAGACCCCATTCGAACCAATGGTTGAGGCGTCACTAAAACATGTCACCATTACGACGGTCTTCCTGGTCGCTCTAGCCTCTGGGAGACGATGCTCGGAGATTAAGAATTTCTCGTTGTCAGCGTCAGAATTCTCTTGAGACAGGGTCAAATTGTTCTTAGGCGCCTGGGGGTGGGGGGGGGGGGGGGGGGGGGGACCGATTTTTTGGCAACGAAACGAGTCTCCTCATTCCGACAATCAACAATTATCTACCCCGAATTGCATGTCAGTCTTCGGTGCGGGAAGATAGCCTGTGGTGCACCAGTTCGGGCCCTGAGTACTATAAACGTAAAATAGTCCGATCAGGGGCTCGAACGACTAGGTTGGTCTACACACGCTTTCCCCCCACGGGTCCGTGTCGAAAGCGACAATTGCTTTAGATGGATTAGCGCTTGTAATTATGATGATTTCAAAGCGGTGATAGGAAGTTCCAAGCTCGAGCCCATTCTGTCCGTTACATCACGTCATCCGGGCCTATCACAGCGGAATCAGCACTGCCGAAATTTGCGAAGCTATGTCGTGGAGGGCTCCCACAATGTTTCCGTCGGTGTACTACAGAACGTACAAACTCCCCAGAGAACGTTTTGCGAGGGCACTCCTGCAGAAACAACAACTTATTTCAACTACAGACGATACATAAAGTCTCCCATCCGGTACCGACTATTGACGCTCGCCCCGGAGTATTCCGTTGTCAGGTGAGCATCTTATGTCCCTGATTCTTATGTTAATGCCTTTAGGACCTTAACATAGGTCGCTTATGTTTAGTGTAGGTTTCGCCTTTGGCTGCATTCTGTTGGCTGCTTTGATATATTCATGCTCCACCTCGATGAGTGTGCTAGTCTGGTGTTGATTGAAAATATCATTCAACGGAGGTTAATGCATATATTTCAGTCAACATGGGGTAAGGAAAATCAGTTCAGTGTAAGGATTATTTATTTCAAAAACACATTAGGTTTTATAAATCATATAAATGAAGTCATTTCATTCCAAGGGGACTTCCCTGCTTCCAGGCCCGACCGCCACACAGCATGATATATACGCGCGTCATGTGGCTTTGAGCCAAAAGGGAATTGCAGGAAGAGCTAAGGTCGACCGGGTGTGCCCTGGGGTCCCTGGTCGAGACCATTTCTTTTAGGGGTGTTATTATGGTTAATTTGTGGGGCATTCCACTCTCAAAAGGGAAATGCATCTATGTTCAGCAACATTGGAAAGGAAATCAGGCTTCAGTTAGATGATTTATTAAACATATGTGTTTTGAATATTTTCTTTTATATGGATTTTAGCATAAGTGTTAATGCATGCTTTTCTACAGACTTCTTAGTTGTAGCCTAAAAGAAGACTGCTGTTAGAGTTTTTCGTTATAGGATTGTGACCATTATTGTTTTTATTACCATTACAAAGGAAACCCTATCTCGACTGGAGTTTCCTCACCACGCAAACAGGTTGACAGAGCCGGACCTGGGCAGGGTTGTGTTTCAATAATTATGACGCTACTATGACGGGAGTGTACTGTAAGCAAAAATTCCACTCAGATTTTGCCTTATCTAGCCACGTTAATGTATGTGTGCTGTGGGGGGGGGGGGGTGTGTGGTGGGGGTGGGTGGGGGGGGGGGGTGGGGGGTGCGGAGGTGGTGTGTGTGTTGGTATAATGTTGGTGTGTTGGTATAATGGGTGACTTGAAAGGTTTGTTGATGTTGGAGAATTTAAAGTTTAATACTAATATGTGATTATAAACATGGCACATATCCACCATACGGGGTGCTCAAGGTGCAATTTCCAATATTACGCTGCTGCCATCAGGAAACCGTCACACATTTCACTTCACTTAGGTGGCTGCTGGCTAGGTGTTAAACCCTATCAGCACTTAGATTGTAATATCACCCATAACAGCTAACCAATTATTGCTTGGATCAACAAAGCAATGAGACTAAGTATCTTTACGAGGGACATAACTCATTGGCCACAACGGGGCTCGAAAACTCTACAATTTTAAGGTTTTTTTAATGATCCTGAGATCTGTGCTTTCCACTGGACCACACAAGCTCTCGTAATTGATGTTATAGTTTACATCTGTGCCCTTTCAACTGTGAAACAATGGTTGAGTCATCTGTCAAATGATACAAATAGTTCTTCTGTCTCCCACTCATCTGAAGGTCATAAAAGTATTTTTTTTGTCTCATACCAAATTACTACAGATACGATTCTATTACCACCTGTTTGGTGACAACATTGGCACACTCAGCCCTCCTACACGAGATAGCATCAATGGTCCTCTGCAAGATATCTGGAGTAAGACGTTGGTAACCTTGGTGATTACATTGAGAGAGCAGATGTCAAACTGTAATGGGACAAACCATTCCAGGTAAAATGTAAAAAATGCAACCTACAGATAATTTGATTTCTCTGTTCCTTTTTAAAGAAAGCACCATATCTCCAGCCAGTGAACTTTAGATTTTGGTATCACTGAAAAGCTTCAAGTAATAACTTATATTTGGCAAAATTTAGTTGGCTCAATTCTTTTTTTTTTTTTTTTTTGAAATTTTTCCAGCTAACTTCCTTTGTTGGTTATAGACCATATTCTTTAAGTTGGCTGGAAATCTGAAAAGGGGGACTAAAGATAAACAATCCAAACTGCATTATGTGTATTTATGTACAACTCTCTCTGATAAAAAATCACTCCCAGCAGAGGGGTTAACTGTAACCTTAACTTTGCATTGCAAGATTTTCAACCAGCTTAGGGTTGTAGTACAAGAGAAAATAACACACTTGCTCATATTTTCAGGTGATATCCAAGCCCGGTTGGGGAGGACATGTGGGGACATCCCTTTGCATCGATGATATCTCCGTCACGCCTCAGTGTGTGGCCTCGAACGCATTCCTCCCAGGTCAAGCCACCGACCGCCCAAACTCCTCCAAGTATTGCAACCCCCGTGTTTGGTCGATGAGTTTGGGTGGTCAAATGGTTGACGTGTGCCGGTGGGTGTCGTGTGAGGGTTTGATGGAAAGCCAGACTGCTCTGACATCCAGAGTGATGAAATTGAAATTAAACTGTGGTAGGATTTTATGGGTAACATTGGTTGTATGATTCTCAGATGCAGAACCAGAATGACACAGCAACAGGTTGGATCTTTTTCACTACAGTGGAAAATAAATGTGATCTTTATCTGGACTCGAAAATTCTTTGAACATAATAGACAAACAGGTTGTTGAACTTTCTGGATTCTTGATACCAAAGATTGTGACATATTTCTCGGGCAATAAATGCCAAAAATTAAAAATCTTATGACATCAGTGTTTCAACTTTTTACAATTTGTTTTCTCTGGTCTGCCATTTTGTGCTCTATGCCTTAAAATGGAAGCCATTTAATATTGTTTTGTAACCATTAAGGATACACTCCTCAGATCAGTATGTGCACTGGCTATTAAGTTATTTTACATCCGGGGGTTGTAACAGTTCACTTGTCAGAGGGGAAATTCCCGGTTATGAGGCAGATTTTCCCAGGTTAGGGGGTTTTTTTTGAGGCAGATTTCCTGGGTGGAGTTAAAATTTTCCTTGGAGCAGGCAAAAAAAGGGCAGATTTTAGCATGATTTGCAAGCATTTCTCAGTCAAAAGCTTCTCGGGGGTTGATGGCACCTGCTCCCATTCCTCCTGCCTGTTATGTTGTTTACATACCTCACCATTGTGACGGCAACACAGAAAGGTACAATATAAAAAAAACACCAGTCTCAACTTGTTGTGTGCAGGATAAAAAGACCCAAAAAGCAAAGACACAAACGACGTTTCAACAATATAAAAATATCTATAAAAAAAACACAACGGAATATGCACATAAAGACATTCAATTAAGCCTTTTAAAAAAAAAAAAAAAAAAAAAGTAAATCATTACACTGAGCTGATTTCCTTGACACCATATGTTGACTGTAAATATATGCATTTCCCTTATGAGAAGTGGAATGCCCCAAAAGAACTATTTTAGAACCACTCTATAAAAGGAACAATTGGTCTCGACCAGTGACCCCAGGTCACACTGTCAGAAATTACCTCCTCAATTCCGTTTTGCGCCCTTAACAAACGGACGTGGGTTACCGCAAGCTTGTCATAGCAGCAAAATGAACCTGAGATTGTTGATACTGGACTAGTTGTCGTCTTCATAGGAATACTCCTACTACTCATACATAACTATCTGGATATATTAGGGATTATATACTGGATTTATAACGCTCAATTTGGACGGAATAAAACAGCGACTTTTACGCCAGGGAGAGCTTTATTGTGTATCCTTTTTGCAGCCGATATGCGGTCTGTGACTCGTTGTAGCGGGAGAAAAGGACGGTAAACCAAAGGCAGCCATGCCGCACGGGTTGACGTGATTTGAGATGCCTTGCTTTTGTGAGCCTGTTTATGGTTCTTGTAATTGCCCATACTATCAATAAAACAGTTCTTTTGGGTGAGTGTGTGTGTTATTATTTTCTTCTGAGGCTTTGTTATTTAATAAAATATGTGGAAGCTGACTTTGGAAAATTCTTTACCATGTGTGACTTTGTTACCGCGACGGTTTCTTTGTCTCCGCGTTGGCGGGACGGGTGGGTCTTACTGCGGCTCGCCTTTGTTTTTTACATCGCTCGTTTTCGTGCGGCTCGCGCGCCCATCTGGCTCGATGCACCCCACTTTTCAGCGTCTTTGCCCTTGCGCCCAGCGACCCTCTTTTCCGTGCGTTCATTACTGGTCTCGCTTCCGCTGTCCCTTTTTGGTGCTTGTTCTTTTGCGGGGGCCTTCTGTGTTCAATGGTCGCCATTGAACCAGGTTCCCTGTTTATTTTTCGCTAAGGGAAAGGGGGGGTGGTGTCCGGGCTCGGTCCGATGTTCTTCCAAGGCGGCCCCCCGCTGCTTGGTGCACTTAAAGATGTTGTAGCTTCCGGCTACTTCATGGCGTGGGTAGTAGGGGCGCTTCTCTCTCGGGGTTCCGCACGAGTCTACCTCGCTAACGGTCGCTGGCTCGCCTGGTTCAGCCTTATGGGCTGCTCCGGTGCAGGTTAGCGCGGTCTGCTCTGCTTTTTCCCTCGGATTTTGCGGCTGCAGACATTCCGGTAACGGAGCCTTAGGTTGCCTCATAGGTGTAGGTGGCCGGCTCCCTCGGGGGCCCGCCCGGCTAGCACGCGGCCGGCGGTGGCTCGCCTGATTTAGCTGTTGCTTTATCGTGCAGGCGAGCGTTGGTCTGCTCTGCTCTCTCCTGTGGGATTGGGCGGCTGCAGTCCGTCCGGTGGCGGAGTGTTGGCTATGGTGACGCACGGGTTCTCTCGGGCCGATTCATCGCCAGTACCAAAATACGGCGATAGTGGTTTAGGGAGTCGCGGGACTCTGCCTGACACCCGCGCTTGCAGTTGGTACGGTCTCGGGGCGTGATTCGTCAAGCCATGAGGTGGTTTCCTCGGTGCCCCGTTAGGGGGCGCCGCGGGGGTCGTTTATGCTCAATGCTCCCCGCATGGCTACCTGATAGCCGCGCGGTGGGGTCACTTGGGCTCGTGCCTGCATGCTTCACAAGGCTTCACGGGCTAGAGTGGGGCACGACAGAGCTCGCCCAGGTTGTTTTGGTCCCCCCGCTTTCACGCGGCGGTACCGTGCGGGTACTGGGGCGGTTGACCAGCACTGGTTCCCGCTTCGGTTCAGCCATACGGCGCCCCTGCGGGCTAGCCGCTAGGCCCGCGGGGTTAATCTGGCTCGTGCTGCATGCTTCACCAGGCCTTCACGGGCTATGTGGGGTGCGCAGCGCTTCGCCAGGTTGTTGGTCCAAGCTCACGCGGGGGTTACGTGTGCGGTTACTGGTTTGAGGTTGTCCAGCGCTAGTTCCCGCTAAGGTTCCGCCGTTACGGTACACCCCGTGGGTGTTTCCGTTTCGGCGCCTGTGTGGGTGGGGCCGCCTCGGGGGCTTGCCTCCGCGGGTGGCTCGGTGCAGGCTGCAGCATGCCTCAGGGCGCGCTGCGTGCTCGTGCTTAGCCTCTGTCGCTTTAAAGTCTCTCGCGGGGTGGTAGAGCTCGTGGTTCCGGGAGTCTAGGGGCTGTTATCCCGCCTTCGGGCGCGGGAATTAACTCCTCCCTTTTATAAGTATCACCTCTCGGAAGGTGATCGGCTTGGGTGAGTACACTCAATCCTCTTTGCGGCGCCTCCTTCCCGTAGGGGTAGCTGCATGGTGACCGTTTTTCCGCCGTTCTTGCCGTTTGATTCCGGGCTTAAACACAGCGACTGGTCCACATTACGGGGGGGTTGCTCGGGCGTTGTTTGTACGCCTTCCCTGGTGTTGACTTTCAACTCACGCCGCCGCGACCTGTCTCCCTTGCGGCGGTGTAGCGCCGCCTTGGCTCTCGGGGATCCCCTCGGGGATGCTGTAGGTTTCGGCGTGGTTCTCTCGGTGTCTACCAAAGTCTGCTCTTGGCAGTGGCTCCCCTACGGGGCGGCCTAGCCTGAGTGGCTTCAACCCTGGCTGGCATGTTGCTTGCCTTGGCGGTGGGAGGCCCTCTCAGCCGTGTGTAGTCCCGGGGTTAACGAGTCTATTCTCCGACGTTACTCTAGCTTCGAATTGCAGGGTCCCCACCTTGGGGGTGCTCCTGCCCTTCCTGTGGCGGGCATAGCCCGCCTCGGCCGGGGCATGGGGCGCATCTGCCGTGCTTATAGCTTGCAGCCTTATCGGGTCCAGCCCCTTAGCATTTGTGCACTTCTGACCCGGCTTCCGCTGTGGTGCTTTCGGTGCTCGGGCTCCTGTTGGAGCTTGGGTGCCTCGGGCCTGTCTGTCTGCTACCCTCCCATAGGCTTTTCAGCTCTGGGTGCCGGAGCTTCCGTTGCTTGACTTGTTGGCGGTGACTACTGCTGCATCGAGTATAGCCCTAGCTCATCGTGGTGCTGAGTCGGGCCCGTTCCGTGTGCACACCGGGGACTTGAGGCCTCTGGTCACTGCCAGTAGGCGCCGGGCCATTTAGGCCTTGGCTGTCTGGCTCTTAGGCTCTGGCTATTAGCTTACTGCTACCGAGCTGAGTCCGCTTGTATCCCTGGGGAACTTGGAATCAGGCTATGATGCAGCTTTGTGCTCCCCTCCTGGGGATCAACTGGGCCTAGCCCGGCTCAGTAGGGCATAGTGCAGTTGCAAGGCCTTACTCATCGCCCTTGGGCTAGCCCGAGTCTTTCGACTTTTGCCTGGAACACTGCCCACTGTGGGTCGGTGTCTGGACCGTGGATCCCTTCTCCAGTTTGTTGGGAGTTAGGGGCTGGCTTGACAGTTCTCGCACATTCCTTGGCTTCGGCTGACTAGCCTGGTCTGCCGTCTCCCTCGGGGGGGCTTGGACACAGGTTTTGGATCGGCTCGACGGTTGCCCCTCTTTGGGCTAGTTGTACGGCGCTTAGCGTCGGGCCTGTTCCGGCCTAGCATTGGGGCTCCGTCAGGGCCTAACGCGGTTCCCGGGCGTCAGGCCCGGGGGTTGTGCTCCCGATTCATCGGGGGTATGTCTTAGGGGGTTCCCCCATCCCTCCAGCGGTTTCAGGCTCCCGTTGTTCGATCTCTTCACTTGAGGGTTTTTCTTTGCCACGCTTTCTGTCTCATGTGCTGCTAGTGGGAATCCCCGCGACGGGATATTCCCTAGTTTGGTGGGTTCTCCAACTCGCCCTTAACAGGTGGCCTTTCTCAGTTGTTCTGACAGTGGTCCTGGTATTGTCTTCCCGCCGTGCCCTGCGACTGGATCTTGTGCGTTCCCCTTAGTACCGGGGGTCCTGGAGACACGTTCGGTTGCTCTGGCTCCTGTCTTACGACCTGGGAGCCCTTGAAATGGTGGTCTGCCCATTGACTGGGGATTTCTATCTCCTCTATCCTAGTCGGTCAAAGTCTGTGACCTGAACTTTAAGCGGTGGAGCGTTTCCTTTCGCTCCCGGGTGGGAATGTCTCTGGGGCGTCACACCTCCGCTGGGAGTAATTCTTCATGTCTGACGTCTCGAGTGGGTTTGTCTGACCGAGTGGTTACTCCGTTTCTCGAGGCTTAGGTGATCCTTAATCGTATCTCGCCAGTTCGGGTTTGTTTCTTTATTTTTGGGGTAGCACTCTCCGGTGGCTCTCTTCACTTCTTCTCCTCGGGAGATAGTGTGTCGAAGCCGCTATGCTGCTCGCGGACCCCTTCTCGGTTGGCATCATTATGCCCGTAGAGGGCCGAGAGTTCGCGTACGACAGCTATTGTTGCTCCTCGATACCGATTGTAGTTAGCCCAGAAGTTCCTCAGGTAGGATCATATGTTCTTCTACGACTTGGTCACCTACTCTGGTTTGCAGTCGCCATTGGTTAGGCTTCTGCTAGGCTTCCCCGTGGCAGTTAGTGAGATCTGGCTCGGGTAGCCCTCTCGGGCGATAGACACGTGTTCCTGCAGAGCTAACCTCTGGGTTTCTCCCCTCTGGTAGACTTCTCGGGGGTTTACCACTTTGTCTACGTTTCGGGCCAGGATTGACTCTGCGACTGACCTGGGGAAGTGCTAGTTTATCATTAATCTGCCCTTGAACTGCTCTTCGGTTGCCCGGTTATGGTTGTGGGGCTCACGTTGCGGAGGTCTGCCGTTTTTTCCTCGGTGGTTCTGTCTACTCCAGCGTCGAGGGCCGAATCGTCCTCCATCTTCCTGGTGGGACAGGTCTGAGGTGGGACTTTTCGCTTACTTTAAGGCTTTGTTAGCAGTCTCCAATCATCCGTTGTCTGGATATTTCGGTCAACTAGCTCAGCTTACCAAAGCCTATGTGTTGTTAGGTTCGTACTTCGGTGACGTTGGGGTGCGTTCAATTTGAAGCCTTGCAAGGGTCAGTTTTTGACCCGAAGCTAGTTTCCTCTTTGGTTGGTTTGAGTTCTATCGGCGAGTTTCTTGCGAAAGCCCCCAATCGTTGGTGCGGCGTCGCTTAGCCATCGCTTATTACTCTTTGGGGGCCTTTCCCCAGGCTGGATTAGTCGGAGATTTCCTTCTCCTTGTAGTTTCTTCCTCCGGGTCAGGTTCGGACTTATCTCTAAGCCCTCCACGGGGCTGGGCCTTTAGCCTTCATCAGTCTCTCAACCGTTATCTCCCCCGGAGGAATTCTCTCCGGGGGTTTTCTGTGGGTTTCTGTTCTGATCGGACCCACTCTCTAGGGGGCCCGATCTCCGTTTTTGGGTTAGGACTCTTTGCCCCGAGTACTTTACGCGGTCGCCTTGGCTCTCTGGTTCCCTCCCGATCCTCAAGTTGTCGCAAGGCTGTCGAGGCTTGTTTCGCCTTGCAGTGGGGTGCTTCGGGCCCCTTGTCCAGGGCCTACGTCGCACTCCATTCTCTGTCGGAGTTTTTCCTCTCGCCTCTTTCCTTTAGGTTGGGTTCTCTGCGGGATTCGCGGCTCTGGCTTCTCTCCAAAAAACTTGGCCAGGTCTTTTAATCACCATTATAACGTCTAAGGTCCTTTTACTCACCCTTGGTGTACTTCACTGTCTGTGCGTTAGTGGCTTCCTAACTTTTGGAATCTAGATTCCATGGGTTTTTTCGGCTCTGGCATTTTTGGTCTTACCTTTGACTGCTCTATGGCGCTCTCTGAGTGGCCAGTCTGGGTGTTGATGAAATTATTCATTCATCGAGGGTTAATGCATATATTTCGGTCAATTGTGTAAAGGAAATCAGTTCAGTGTAATGATTTAGTCAAAACACCATAGGATTTATAAAATCATGTAATGAGGCCTGATTTCCTTCCAAGTTGATTCGCTTCCAGGCCCGACCCACAACATGATATGTGCGTGCGTCCGTGTGGGCTCGAGCCAAAACGGAATTAGGGGAAGACGTAATTGGCTGACAGGGTGTGACCTGAGGCACTGTCGAGACCCATTTCTCTTTTAGTTGTGATGCTAAAATAGGTATTTTGGGCATTCCACTTCCCAGAAGGGAAATGCATTTTTTTTTTTTTTTTTTTTAATAAAAGTTATTTTTAATCAGTTATGAGATTTATAAAACAGAATGTGTTGTTGACTAATTTTTTTGTAGAGATACATGTTATGTGAAGTTCAAATGAATGACTTATCATTGTTTATGTTTGCTTTTGACTACCTGTTGGTAGATAGTCACCACAAGATTGTTTTGACCCAGAGGGTGTTTTGCGTCAATCCCACAGTGCACCAGTTTTGGGAACTTTCACCTCAATAGAGTTAGGTGATCCATAAAAAATCTATTTGTGACCACGACTTTAATGCTCCTTTTAGGCCACAAAGCGTTGTATTAACAAATTTTTAGCATGATTATGAAATGTCTTGTGGTTCTTAACCTTTGGAACACTTTTATCCCCCCTTAAGTACTGCCTATGCGTGTTTAGTACAGTATAGTATAGGCCACATTGCAATGCATCAGGGGATTGATTCAAAAACCCCCTCTGGTTTTTACCAATGTGTTTTAATTATGTTATCTTCTTTTCTGTCTACCAATAGGTGAATGCTAACCTTTGAACTGACCAGTGGGCTGGGTTGCTGGTGACACACTGCCGTACCAGGGGCACGGAGTCACCCAGCCACAGTGTGAGGTTCCCCACCACCGGAACCGACCATACCACTGGGACATAGGGGCTATTACATGTTGTGGACAGCACTGATGGTACATTCATGACATCGGCTATACTGCAGAGTCCAGCACTGGGGGACACAGGAACAAAGTATGTCAATTAGGATACTGAGGATAGTTGGCCTGTGAGCAATGATAACAAAGAATATCCGGGAGGGAAGGTGGTATTAATCATTGAAAGTATTGAGTAATGTACTTATGATATTTTTAAGTCTTCAGAGCCCCCCTAAAAGAGAATTGAGAGCCAAATTAGGGGTTGTCTATCCAGTATACCCCACATTAACAGATGCCATATGCCTGCATGCACAAAGAACTAAGGTCGTTGAGGCTTGAATTTAGCACTAGCCATTTAAAGTGCAACAACAATTGGCTGTAGCAGGACTTGAACCCACAGCCTTCAGTTCATAAGTTGGTCGTCATATCCACAGGATCACACATGCCCTTAAATAGCTGCCCTTTGAGGCAATTCACATACAGGCTGTGGATAACATGTGATACACTATGGTGGCCAAATGAGAGAGAAATACATCACATCTACTGCAAGAGGTCAATGCTATTTCTTTTATCTACAGGAAAAATATATCTTTTTAGATTGTCCATTCTTTTGACAATTCCAGACAGGCTCCTTTGTGCAGGGTTGAAGGTCTTGGTCATATGGGATTTTAAATTGTGACAGTCGAGTTAAAACGTACACCAATTACTTGGCTATAAATCACAAAGATTAAAACTAAATTTTTTTCCACATGGCTATGATGCTGAATGATGGAGTTAAGAGTTCTCTCAGATTGGATTGAATAACTCATCTTAACACCAACTGTTAACTACCAACAAATTATCCAGTCAATGTGATTTGAGTCGAACCACATGAAGATGGTTGAAAAAACATTATGACCTTAACATTGACCTGGTTATTTTTTGGGGTTTCCTCTTGTTTCCCAACAGAGACAGTCATGTTAGACTTAAGTCTCACTGGTCTTGGGGTCAGGTTCTAAAAGAAATTTTCTCTGTTTGGCTGATTAGCTAATTCATGAATTCTCCTGTGGTTTTTCTAGATGCATGATGAGTTTCTGGTTCCACATGACTGGGGATGATGGTAAGATTGTAGTCACAGTGTACCTGAATGGCGTACCTGACATCAGCCGCACCGTCTATGGGGATACGCTGGACAACTGGAATAATACCATGGTGCCTATAGGGCCTCGTACAGCTGGCTCATATATGGTATGTATTGTAGGCCATGATATTGTAATGCATATTTGAGTTTACTATATAGCATCATAATTAGTACCACATGTATTTTTCTTGAATTTATGAGGGTAAGATAGATATTTTGTTTGTTTATTGTATTTTCTTTAATTAATAGAATATGTATCATGTAATATATTTGCAAAGTAGATATTCTGTTGGTTAAATTAGTCAGATTTTCAATCAGCCAAGGAATCATGGAATTAGTTAAACAAAAGTTTTAAATCCGGTTTTGTCGGCGGTGGGCCTAGCCTTTGGGCAACGACGCCCAAAATGCAAGGCAGCATGTGATGGATGGCCGCCATTAGCTCTCGAGAGCTGATGCCCTTGTAGGTAGATCTCCTTTTTCATTCCACCAGAGTAACCAGATACCCACCTCATCAAATTTCTTTAGAAACCCAATGGGGGTGACGATTTAGCCACCGACAACTCGGCCCTGGGACAGATAGTACTGGTTACCAGGATACCGGTAGCAGGCCCTCAAAGGAAACCTGACCTGACTATGGAATTGTTGTCATAATACTATGCTGGACACTGCAGGTGGCAGTCAATGCAAGGGCTTCTTATTTCATTCATATCTCATCACGTTTATTCGTCTCAGCTATAAGCACATTTATTTTATGAAATGCTTTTTTTTTAATCCAAGATTCGTTTTGAGGCCACCCCAGGAGACAACTTCCAGGACCCGTCCCAGTTGACCGACATCACCATTGATGACATCGCATTTGTAGATTGTGATGAGTCTTCAGGTAAGAAAAAAAATCTTTGCTTGCTACTCCTGATTACAAACAAACAAACAAACAAGCAAGAATGAGCTTTCTTTCTCTGTCCATTCATACCTTAAATCCCAGGAGTTTCTGTAACCTGCCCCATCTGACACACTTTTTTCTGACTCACTTATGAATTCGGAAACCTTAACGAAATAAACATGTGCTTTATTCCGTGAAGGGTTCTGAATTCATAAGTGTGTCAAAAAAGTGTGTCAGATGGTCAGGTTATGGAAACTTCCTTAAATCCCTCACTGACTGAACATAAAATACAAAATCATTACACTGAGCTGATTTCCTTTAAACCAATGTTGACTGAAACATGCATTTTCCTTCTTGAGAA